>JAUMHQ010000078.1:11226055-11255096 GCA_032361165.1 Enteromius paludinosus | reverse complement strand
GGTTGGGGGGTTGGGGGGGTGGCCACCAGTAGCCTTGTTGAAAGGATTCCTGACATTAGCAATGAACAATAATGGCATGACTGACTATGATTAAGACAAGTGTACCCCCTCCTCTCTCTCTCTCTACTGCTGCTTATTGCCCATCTCAGCAAGCGGAAATCAGAGTTTCCAGTAATCTTCTTAACAAAGCCCTTCTTTTGCGTTTAATCTGAGACGGCCCTGGTCACAGACAGTGGCTGCCCACTTCAACCCTCACTGTTTGAATAGAGCTTCCCATAGGTGACTGACTGTGGAGCGAGAGCAAAAATGAGGTAAAGAGAAAGAAAGCTCTCAAATCAGACAATAGTAAGAGCTGTTAACTTTGAGGAGGAGATGTAGTGGTAGTTTCACAGCATGTCTAGGTTCTTTTTATGAGATTTATTCACCCATTTTCACCAAAGAAAAGAACCAAAACATGTTGACACCTTTATTTGCTGCATAGTAAGTTGTGTTGTAGTTGGCCTTGAGCTGTAGATATGACTGTGCTAATACTGGCCCCGGGCAATAGTGCCACACAAGCCATAAAATGGGCTTAAAGCTCATCAGAGTGCCAATTTCCTGCCAGGCACGAGATGCAGGATTGGGAGGTTATTTCTGCTGCTCCATGCCAGATTGACCCAGACTTGCCCTGTGGATTTAATGGGATTTTCCCTGTGTGCAGGAAGCCACTGCTGGAACTTCTGGAATGTGGCACATTTGTGTACATAGTATAGTATAGCAGACTGAATACTGTCCTGTAGCATAGTATGATGCTTATGTTATATTATAATTTAATAGTTTGGATCAGTCTTTTTTTTTTTTTAAAGGAAAAACAAAACAAAACACTGATGCACTGAATTGATCAAATTTGAAGGCAAAACATTTATATTGTTACATAAAATGCTATTTAAAACAAAAACTCCTTTTCTTAACTTTTTATTTATTAATAATTACTGAAAAATGTGTCAAGATTTCTACAAAAACTATTTTCAACACTGATAATAATAGCATCATATTTGAGAAGATTTCTGGAAAAGTGGATTTGGAAAATTAATATCTCAAGAATAAATCACATCGGAAATCATAGCAAAATAAAAAGATTTTAGGATATTATTCAAAATTAATCCACCCTTGGTAATTATAAACTAAAAAGTGGATTTCCAACATTTTAAATGGAAGTATACATTTATATGTATTATACATATATATATTTTTATTTTTTCAAAATACTATAGCAAGTATAATATGGTCAATCGTAATAACGAAGGTTTACTTGATAAAAGTTTTATGTTAAGTTGTCAATGTTGAAATAAATCATTTATCTTGACACATACTTATAAATATAATATTCCAGTGTGGTGCAAAATATTCTTTCAGTTTTACTTATTATTCACTCTTTGTTGGCCAGCATTACTAAAAATAATTTTAGGCCCTCAGCATTTCACAGCACAGTAATAGATTTACTTTCCAGTCATTTATTTTTCGAGGCTAAGAAGTATCCATTATGTCTCAGGCTGTATGTATTACTTCTCCCTCTCTGTGTGTATACATTTGCACATTCATAGTTTTTTTGAGGGTTTTCTTTCTGTACAGTGTTCATATGTTAGTTCATTTCGTAGGCCATGTCCGCTCAGAAAGCAAACAGAGGAGTCTCTCGATTGGCGTCAGAGTTCACATTCTATGAACGATTGCTCAGCAGAAGAGAGATGATTGTATGATTAGACCTCGGCAGGCAATTCTGTGTCTGTTTGAAGAGGAAGAAGCCCCCTCATCTCTGGAGCAGGTATTCCTGCGGCTCTCATCTCCTCCAGCTCCTCACGCTCCAATTGCCACTGTATCCCGATGAAAATTTCCAAAGAAAAGTGTGAGATTCAGTATAAAGTTCTTGTTTTCTACTTACTCAAGACATATTTTTTGTTCTCTGAGAATGATTTTTTTTTCTCCCCTAACCAATCAGAAAGACACATGATGATGGTCAGGCTCTGTAAACGGCCTCCTGTTAACCTCCCCAAACCGCTCCGCCACAGATCCATGTGCGCATTTCTCTCTTTTTCAACTGGTTTGTCTCTGCGCTTTCTATGGTACAGTAATTTTTTTTAATCAAATTGATGAAGGCCTCCATTCTCCCCGAGAGCCCAAACCAATTTATGGCTCATGATACAGCGGCTATGTTGCTAACAGACGTAACAAACTGTCAGCCTCTCGCACAGAAGCTAATTTGAAGTCATTAGGTGTGCAGCGTACGGGCAACAATTTGTTACGGTGGTTAGGAGCGCCGCTGACATTTCTGAGCGCCTTCGCTTACGATCTGTCCTAGGCGAGGAGCAGGCAAATTGTAAACTAATTTAAACATCACTCAGTATTACTGGAGCTGCCGCTGCAGAGAGCTGGCGGATAATGAAGCAGTCTGTGTTTTGCGGAATGGAGTTAAAGACGCCTCGACGGCAGCTCCCTCCGCCGGCGGCGCAGACATGGCCGTTCCTTTCTGATTGCTTTTTTAATGCGCAGAGGTTTCGCCCCTTCTCCCTCCTCTGATCATTTACATGCTCGTATAGGCCATGAAAACATTCGATATGGTTTACAAACATGCTGCGAGAGAGGGTGCCTGAACAAAACCCCTGCGACGCCCGTTTCTGTAAGCCTGGCATTATGGGAGACGCAAGGATTTAGAAATGTGATATTAACTCAATATGAGGGTGGAGAAGGAAAAAAAAAGCCGAAAATGACATAATGTGGATTAGGGTGAGGAATCTCATTTGCGAGATTAAAGTATTCGGGCTGTAATTTTATTTTAGCATTTAAGCTGCACAGGGGGGGGGGAGGACAGAGCAATCGTTTGTCGCGGAATGAAAAACCTGTACTTTTATCTGTAAATAGAATAGGAGTTCTCTCATGCCAGCCAGGAGGACTAAAAACAAATTACAGGGCGTAATTTTATTTGAGCATTTGTTGCGGAAATATTATATTATATTTATGTTTGTAGGCAGGAACAAAAACAAAAAGACCTGTGAATAAAAGCTATATCTAAAGGAAAAAAATCTGTAAATAGAGTTAGAGGTGGAATGAAAATAAGTGAAAATGTGCTGTATTGAGGTTGTAGTTTTTTAGCATTTAAAGAAAGGCAAAATCTGAAGATTAAGCTTAAAATCTGCTATTTAAAAATAGAATTAGAGGAGGAATAAATAAATGAAAATGTGCTGTACTGAGGTAGTAATTTTATTTTAACAATGATTGTAGTAAAAAAGGCAGAAACAACACTTCTTTAAATGAGTTGTAAATTGTAAAAGAAAAAAAAAAATATATATATATACATAAGCTCTGTAAATAGAATTAGAGACTGAATAAAACACTTGTAATTTTTTATCATTTAAGCTGTGTAGGGGAGAGGAAAGATCATTTTTGTAGCAAAGAAAAGTGATAAAAGCTAAATTTGAAAAAAAAAAAAAGAAAAAAAATCTGGGGGGGAAAATGGAAATATAGAAATATATATATATTTTTTTAATACACTAAATGTTCTGTATTAAGGCTTTAATTGTTTTAACATTTTAGCTGGGTGGGGGTGAGGAAAATATATTTTTGTTGTAGCAGAAAAATCTAAATCTAAAGGCAAAAAATGGAAATAGAATTAGAGGAGGAATAAAAAGAAATAATGTGTGTTGTACTGAAGCAGTTATTTATTTTAGCATTTAAGCTGTGCAGTAAGAATGAAAATAGCAAACCTTTATAGTGGAAAATGGGGAGAACAAATACATAAAATGAAAAGACAAATAAAAATAATGGAATGAAAAAATCTTGCTTTTATTTTAGCATTTGAAAGAGCAAATGTTTGTAGTAGAGAAGGGGCGGGACAAAAAACTTTACTGTAAATAACAGTAAAATCTGTAAATAGAATTAGAGTCACCTCACGCCAGCCAGGAGCTATAAAAATAAATGAAAACGTGCTGTCATACGCTTGTGACATGCCTTATCGTAACACAGCGGCACACAATGGAGGGCGGTCGCACTTGACTTGACGAGCGGTCTACAAGAATGGCCAGCGCATGGACCGGCACTGGCTTTTTAGCATGACAGGACCCTCACTATTACAGGCCCTTTATGCAGGCTGAAATTGCTCGGGCTTCTCCCATTCTTGGTCCTATCTCAGGGACTTTCTCTCTTTCTTTATTTCCCTTTCAATTTTCACTGGCACGCGGATAAGCGCGTGCTAACACAATATGATTGAGCTGTAAAATGGAACCCTGTCGACTCTAATCTCTTTTATGTAGATACCGAGGTACTGCCACACTCCACTTCATTCCTCTGCCTCCCCCCACCTCCATCTTTTTTTCTTCTCTCTTTCTCTCTCTCTCTCTTACACTCTACACCTTCCTGTCCCTCTCTCCCTCGGCCAGGCCTCTCTCTCGCTCCTTCAATTGTCAGGGCCAGTGCATTCGTAATAGGTTCAGGAGAAGGAGAGAGTCATGGAAGCCCGACTCCTACTCAAATATCGCAGTGAGGTTTCTCGGGGCATAATAAGACGATTACGTGCTCGCCAGACAGACGTGCCGTGGGATTAGCATATTCGCCCAGAAACCTTGTTAGGAAAAAAAAAACCAGGAGGTGCTTACTCAGTGCAATCTGCAGGCGTGATTGAGGTGTCATCATTATTGGCTGACCTGTGTGTACAGGCTTAGTGGCCTGTTCTGGATACGAACAATAGCAATTAAAGTTACCCTGACAAAGCGTGCACAACTGCCTCAAGGCTGCAACCGTGAATGCAACATGTGTGTCTTTTTAGTTTTTATGCTTTATTTATTTCACCCACTCCCTGTCTCAGGCATCGGGCAGCCGGTGAGATGTCTTAATCAGGAGCTGAGCGAGGGATTTATCTAAAGCATAGGTTTGCTTTCTCCATGAGCTCTTTCCCAGCGCCTAATCTTCAGGATGGGAAAACACAATAGAGATAGAGGTCTTACGATCACTCTTGGTGTTGTAATACAGCACTGGAATAATTCACATTTCACAGTTTCACACCAGTGTTTCCTATTATATGTAGACCTATTTCATGTTTCCTAGTATATGTAGGCCTATACAGTATGTATATATGACCATGTGTATAGTAATATATTACTAAATATAAATGATAATAACAATAAAATGATACCAAATAGAGACATATATATTGCATATTATATACATTTGTGTATTATTGATATTTTAAATCTTTCATTTCATGGTTTAATGCTTTTAAAATATTTTCTAAATAAAGTGTATGTTTGTATAATATTATTAATATTTCAAATCTTCAATTTTATGGTCTAATGCTTCTTTTATAATTTATTTAAAAAATATAAATGTGTATCTTTAACTACATATTGTTATATGCAGAACCTATTAGTTATGAAATGCAAAAAAAGTGCAATAAATAGTTTTTTGGCACAAAAATGTTACTTTTTGAGGCCAGTCAGATACTGTTCCAAGATAGGATTTTATTTTAAGTCAGAAGAACAAATAAAAATTTGGTTCAATCCAATAGCTTCTAAATTAGTTTGTGTGTGTTATGTGAACCATTAAAATAACTGACTCATAAGAGTCATTTGTTCATGAATCACATTACACTAGTCATGCTCTCTTTCTCTTTTCTTTTTTTGAGTGCAACCAGCAAAACAATAGAAAGACACTCTGATTGGACAGCATTCCACAGCATGTGGTCTGCTCCATGGTCTATATCATCACATTCATACTGCTAGCTCAGAAATTCTGCTGTGGCACTATAGATTCAAAAGTCACTTGATGTGTCAAGAAAATGTGCAGTCATGTCAATTTCTGGCTTTTTTCTCTGTTTAGTCCCTCCCTCCTTCTAACTCCAGTCTCATTTTGACTGAATGTGCTTGCTAGTTTTGTCTCATTAGCTCCGTGAACCCACTGGAGAAAGAGCTAATCATATGTAAACATAATTATCTGCAAACTGGAGTAAGCCTGCTTATTCCTCCTTGCTGATGTGCGGGCCTGCCAGTGCTTTCCCAGATGTGATTTTTGGGACCCTCCTCCTCTTCTCTGCCCTGGATGAGAGGAGAAAACCCATTTGTGACACCCCAACCCCCACCCGATATCCCCACTCCAACCAATCTCTAAATGAGGCCTTGTCTGTCACCGGCCTCAGCCTGACACACTGCAAATATTGATTAATAGATGCCCTAAGCTCCTTTTAGCAAATCAAATTTTCACTTTTAGCAGGGGTTTCACTCCTGATACATTCAGCAAAGTGAGACACACTAAATTAAGTCTGACACTCAGAGAAAAAGGCTGTACAGATTGGAAAAATGTGTGTCAAAGAGATGTGTGCGTTTTATATTGCTGTTTTAGCATAGTTCAAATGTCATGATCACATAAGCTCTCTTAAACTGCATCTCTGATTATTATTTTGAAGTGATATAAATCGGCAAATTGGTTATTATAGACAGTTGGTGGAAATAAGCAGTTTTTTTCTCAAGGTTTTGTTTGTGGCATATTGTTAAGGGGAAGGCCATGTCAGCTCACAGTCTACTTTGAAAATAACCACAGCGCAGCATACTGGATGAGCTCCACATCTTCATACTGATGTGCTGCCTACAGTCTGTGGCATTATTGACTCAGCTGTCTGAATGATGCCTGACTCTACTTTTACCCCATTACACACTGATTTGTTCTTTTTGGGCTTGTCAATATGTGGACTGTGTGTTTAGTTTTTCTGAACGCTGGGCTCTCATTTCTTTCTTTTGGTGTGTTTTTGTCGTCTTGACCTGTGTCCGAGGATTTTTATTACCTAAAAGTCTTATTAAACACTGTTGATTTGTAAAATAAATAGCATCAAAATAATTTATTATTGTCCTTTTGAAACTTAAGTCTTGGTAATTTTAGTAGTAGTCTCCTTGCATTAAGTAATATTTCTGTCACCCTTCCTTCAAGTTAAACCAAACTTTTATTTTGACGGATTGCTGTGAAGATCTTGAGGTTTCTGATTGTATACGATATGATGATAGTTTTGCTCAAAAGTAATTATAAAGTTCTCATGAAGTAACTCTCAGAGCAGCTCTAGAGATTGTTCACGTGTTAATGTGCTCATATATTGAGACAAAAAACACTGCCATGAAATATCAGATAAAACAGATACAAAAAATAGTTATGTTATTAGCCACTGATAATCTTTACCTCGACTGTAAATGTATATGAATATAGTGTAAAAAAATTTGAGCAATGTGAGGATAAGAAAGTGCCGAAATTGTGGCTAACATGTATTAGAGGAAAACATTTATTTCATCATGAGTTTTTCTTCCCATTTTTAATTGTTTTATTTCAATGATAGGTTAGAATTTTGTGAATTTTTTGAATGAAAGATCCAAAGGATAAACAATGTAGATTTATTTTCACAGCCACCTTTGATCAGATTTACCAAGGGTGCCAATATTAGTGGAGGGCACTGTATATAAACAGTGGGTATGGAAGTATTCAAACCCCCTTACATTTATAATTTATGTTGCAGCCATTTGCTAACATTATTTAAGTTTTTCCTCATTAATGTACACACAGCGCCCCATATTGAGAGAAAAACACAGAATTGTTGACATTTTTGCTGATTTATAAAAAAAGAAAAACTGAAATATCACATGGTCCTAAGTATTCAGACCCTCATATCTTTAACTTAGGTGCTGTTCATTTCTTCTGCTCATTCTTGAGATTGTTCATCCCCTTCATTTGAGTCCAGCTGTGTTTGATTATACTGATTGGACTTGATTAGGAAAGCCAGACACCTGTCTATATAAGACCTTACAGCTCACAATGCATGTCAGAGCAAATGAGAATCATGAGGTCAAAAGAACTGCATGAAGAGCTCAGAGACAGAATTGTGGCAAGGCACAGATCTGGCCAAGGTTACAAAAACATTTCTGCTGCACTTAAGGTTCCCAAGAGCACAGTGGCCTCCATAATCCTTAAATGGAAGATGTTTGGGATGACCAGAAACCTTCCTAGGGCTGGCCGTCCGGCCAAACTGAGCAATCGGGTGAGAAGAGCCTTGGTGAGAGAGGTAAAGAAGAAGCCAAAGATCACTGTGGCTGAGCTCCAGAGATGCAGTCGGGAGATGGGAGAAAGTTGTAGATAGTCAACTATCACCGCAGCCCTCCACCAGTCGGGATTTTATGGCAGAGTAACCCGATGGAAGCCTCTCCTCAGTGCAAGACACATGAAAGAGCCCTGACTTAAACCCAATTGAGCATCTTTGGAGAGACATAAAAATGGCTGTCCACCAACGTTTACCATCCAACCTGACAGAACTGGAGAGGATCTGCAAGCCCCAAATCCAGGTGTGAAAAACTTGTTGCATCTTTCCCAAGAAGACTCATGGCTGTATCAGATCAAAAAGGTGCTTCTACTAAATACTGAGCAAAGGGTCTGAATACTTAGGACTATGTGACATTTCAGGTTTTTTTCTTTTTTAATAAATCTGCCAAAATGTCGACAATTCTGTGTTTTTCTGTCAATATGGGTTGCAGTGTGTACATTAATGAGGAAAAAAACTGAACTTAAATAATCTTAGCAAATGGTTGCATTATAACAAAAAGGTGAAAATTTTGAAGGGGTCTGAATACTTTCCGTACAAACTGTGTGTAGGTATATATATATTTAGAGAGATAGATATGTGTTTCAAATTCAGTTTAAAATTGATAATGTTAGGAACACATGATGGATGTCTTCATATCTCCATTGATTTCCTCCTTGAAATGAATATAGATGTTCTCTTTTTTTTTCTTCCTTTTTACTAATGGACTATACACACAATACCCAGCCTCCACCACACCTCACATGTAAACATGCCTGTCTCAGCCTGTTGGAAATGCACCTGACAGAAGCCAGATTTGCATCATGCATTGTCATGTGAAAACAAATGCAAAGCTCTGCATTATGCCCGTGTTTATCTGTCCTCTTGCGTGTCTGTCTTTATAAAGGACACATTTGCTTTATAAAGGCTGTAAGAGAGCTGAATAGGTGTGACAGTAACCTTCTGGCCTCTCACCAGTGCTGCATTCTTACCAACCCATCAGGCCCTGTGTCTGCCCCCCAGCCAGCGGGGGGCGGCCCTGTGTGATTGCCCGTTGAAAAAACAAGGCATTATTGCTCATTTTTCCCTCTTATTAGTTTGATTACATTTGCAAATCAAATCAATCCATCAGGCGGTTTGTGAAGGGCCGCGTCCTGCAATCTGAAAGGGCCTCCTAGTAATCTCCATCTAATAAGATGCAAATGTGTCACATCAGTAAGTAACCAATAAATCATCGCTGTGTCTACGCCAATCATTAACCATCAGAATGAACAGTCAATTTTTAGTATTTTCAATTTGTGATATGCTAGTGGAATATAAAGATAGATGGACGTAATTATACAAACCAAACTCTATTTCAATCCTCCCATCTCCAACAGCAAATTTGCAGGGAGGTAGAACAGGCCTGTCATCGTATTATGATTTTTGTTTTTTTGGTCTAGAGGTTCATGCAAAGTTCACAGACAGGCTTGAAATGGCCCTCCCCTGAAACCCCACCACAAAGTATCAGTTCAGGGGGCCATCATCTCTATCAAAGAGTAAGAAAGCAGGAAAATGGGATTGGATTTGAGCTGTCAGTTGGCTCTGAGGAATAATAACCTCACATCTGCACATCCGAATGAGGCTGGGTGTTAAACAGAGGCTTTCGAAGATGTGCAACATATTGCCCCGGTGCTGTACGCCAGCCTAATCATGATGTAAATTATTATCGATGCGGTGGCAAGACGACATGGCCCGTATATGGTCGTGCCCAGTGTGTTGCTTATGAATAAAGTGATTGGCTACGTTTTAAACAGAGAAAGCGTCTTCTTCACACGGTGCAAAACAGAACAGATCAGCAGTGCTTATATGCAGATTTACTAAACACCTAAAGTGGCATTTAGTGGGTCAAAAACATGACACTATGTTTATTACTTTTTTAGTTGTTTGTCCAAATGTATGAACAGAAACACAATAATTTGAACAAAGATAAGCATCTCCTCAATATAATAATATGAAAAATTTAAATAGTATGCAATCCACCATATATGTATACAGTGTACACACACGCACACATTTTTATTTCCTTTTTATTGTGGTCACTTATGACTCATGTGTTGATCATGAATGAGTTTTTAGCCAGTCCATATTCAAAGAGATTGAAAAGGAATACTGGTTCAAATACAGTACTCTCCTCTCTCTCACACATAGACTTCTCAACATCTGAGTGTCCTCCTCCTCATCACCATATTTCATATTTGAATGTAAATTCACATTTAAATGTCTGCTACCTTCAGTGTGTCCAAAATGTTCTCCCATCCTTTTTTTTCCCCTTTTCTGAATTTCCCTCTCTGCCTCTTTTGTTGCAGTCCCTCAGGTATAGAGAGTTTCCCTCCACAGAACCTCTTCTGTACTTCTAAGACCGAAGGGCCATTGTGTCTTGCAAACTGGCATCAGCATATTCCTTCTCGCCTCATTCTTTCCTTCCTGCATATTTTGCACATAAAATGTGGCCCTGCTCAAATAAGCCCTTATGTTTATCATGATCGATGCTTTCATGCATTACTCTGTTATATTATTCTCTCTGTTCTAAAATAGCTATACTTCAGAGTGCAGGATCTTGCACATCTATCGCTCTTTTTTTTATTTATTGTGTGTGCACGCGTGTGTTAAAGGTACAATTTGCACAAAATTTTTAATTCTGGTATTTACTTGCCACCTAGTAGTTCCAAACCCATATGAAATTATTTCTTTATTTATTTCTATAAAGTGAAAATCAATGGGATTTAAAAAAATTTCAAAATGTCTCACCAAATTATCATTTTTGGGAGATGCATCATCCCTTTAAATGCATATGCCACCATCCTGCCTCACTCCCTGACCGTTCACACGCACATTTATGAATTCCCAACACCCGACTACATCCTTTACACGCATCGCTGCCTTATTTCCAATTGCGTAATCAAACCGTGGCTTCAACGCTTGCTCGCACCGGCCGCTAAACAGCATTTGGGTTTTTGCTGTGGATTTATAGTTTATCTTTATCTGTTGCTTCATCTGTGGGTAGCTATTACGCCAGCCTGGCCAGCTTATTGTTTGGGCCTGATAGATCTGTGTGCAGTCCATCACTTGGAGCCGTGCGCCCGGAAAGCCATCGGCCCGCCTGATGATGAAATACGAGCTATCAGCCTCAGTAATGGCTGTAAAATTTCATAATTACACGGCCTTTATTACATTGCATAATGACCCTGAAGCAGTATGGAACAATTAATTAAGATTTTCAGCCGTGGCTTTTGCAGAAATTAAAAGGTGCTCATTGCCGTGGAATGGGGTAATGTCTTGTCTCGGAAGCATTAAGGCACGCTTTAAGCGCGAGACTCCCTGTCTGTCTGCGTGCGTCGTTGATGCCGGAGTGTTTGTGGAAATGCAGGGCATTCCTCTGCTTCTGTTTGTCTGGCCGGATCATGTTTGAGAGAGACGCTAATCCTCCAGTATGAAATTAATCCATGCAGTCAGGCCTCCATCGGAAAGATCTGGGCGTTTTTTCCCCCCCAAATTTAATCTCCAGTGATAAGCATATAAATAATATGCTGCGGCAATGGCAGTTATTCCATGTTTTGGAGAAGAATGCATCATCAAAGTTGGTTTTTTTTCTTGCGTTATTTTTTTTCAGCCACGTCCAGATGAGATAGGGTTTGTCAATACAGCCTCGTAAGGGGTTTTATCGATCAGCATGGGAAAACAAATGAATCCGTATAAGTATTTGCCCCGCACCCCTCCCTTATGTGCACACACACACACACTCTCACGCTCCTGACTATATGCTGTGGCAAACTAAGGGGGCGTCTGAGGCTCAGACTTAAGCCTTCGCCTCATGCATCTCATGGCCTTTCCTAACGCATCCTTTTGTGCCTCATGAAAAAGCGGCGGTTGCGTTTGTCGTTCCCTGCCAGCGGTAGCTGCTCGGACCCCCGTGGGGGAGGCTCACATCAAAGGCGTCCGACTGGCATAGGAGTGAGGGGGAGAGCTGTAGACCTTTGTGCAAACTACACTAATACCTCCTAATAGGAATAGGACAAAACTGCCACAAACATCAGCATGAAAAACAAGCAGAGCTAACCCTATGAGAAAGAGGAAAGAGGAGACATGTTTGTTTTGTCTTTACATAGCATGCATTTTCTCATTAGTTCAACGTAACTATTCTCAAAACAATAAAATCTCCAGATCCACGTCAATCCTGAGATTAATAATATCAACCTCCACCCGAAACCCTTAAGAGCCACCTCTACGTTCGCCAAACGTAAGAGACTCTGGGGAGAAATAAGAAAAAGGTGTAATTAAAATGTAAATATTGATATTTCATTGTTGGAAATGGCTTTTCGGCACTGTGGTTAATGTCACTCCATCTGTGGAGCCTGTGCCATGGATGCTTTATTACAGTCCGGGGAACTGCTGCCCTTCTCTGCAGCCGCCACCAGGGCACATGTGCTTGTTGCTGCCTCGTTTCCACACGCAATTAAGTGGAAAAGTACAGTCCGAACAGTAATCCATGCTATCTTAACCAGCTGTCTGGGTATATTTAGAATTAATCTCCACCACCAATCGGCCCTAATGTATGCAATTAAGAGTCTGCCGATTGCTAATTAGGTGCATTAGAATCAAGAAGCCGTAGTAACGTGATGATGCAGCATCTCCTCTGCTTCGGGTGGAGCAAATCCTGAAAGACAACAGCAAACAATTCAGGTCCAAATCGTATGCAGGAAGATGTGACAGCTCAAATAAAATGATGTTTTCTTTTTGGTTTAGTTTAAAATGCTATTTAATTAACACGATTTTGACCATGGTTTTACCACAACAAAAGGGTTACTATAGTTTAACCATGGTAACCACAAATTAACCACAAATCAATTTGTAGTAAAAATCTGGTTATACAAATGGCGATAAATACATCAAAACACCATGGTTACTACACTTTTACTAAAACAAAACTATAGTTAAATTTCGTAAGGGTTTTAATAGTCTAATGACACACAACCTTTGCATCACTTTTCTTCACGAGTAGCCTTCAGCTGATAGATTCCTCACAGAAAAGAAACAAAATAATAAGTGGCAAAAAATACCATTCCGTTTTTTTCCCCAAAGAAAAGCCTGAGGGAAAATCACTCAATTCTGTTTAACTCTATTGAATGGTGGAGCAGAAGCCAGCAGCTGTTTAACACCATTGCTTTGCGCATGTGATCACGGTAAACGCTGTACGGCAGCGTGCCTCACACTGACAGGTGAATATTTGCTTAACTGCTAAATGGATGTGGACAGCTATGGCGGTGTTAATGTGTTTTCCCTCCTAAAAAGTGTGATTTCTCTCTCTTTCTCTCTCTGACTGGTGTTGTTTTGCGGAGATGAAAGGCGGCCGGTGATAAAAGCAAAGAGGAGCGCTGCGCCGGTTTGTGTGTATGCGGCTCCTGTCATCACTTCCCCTGTGTCCCCCCCCTCCTCTCTGTGGGGGGAAGGGAGACTAAAGACCCGACTGTTTACACACACACAAAACACTCTTGTTTGCCTTTTCATGTTGTTTTTGATTTGTGCGAGACTTCTGTAGGCTAATATTTGCCGTTTGTTTGGGTGGGAGTTGTTTAGGTGGAGGAGTTTAGCTGGTAAGGAGGAAGTGTCTCAGCGCCTCACTGGGGCAGTAAATGGACAGACAGATACTGGCATGGTGGTTGTTCCTGTCTCACCATGGCCTTTGGCATCATTAGCCTCACCACAGGCTTATCTGTAAGCTTACAGTAATCACCAATCAGCTGAACGTATTCCAAAGACACATCCTTTTTATGGTTTATTTGGATATTAATGCTACAATGGGTCTGTTTTAGTGAACCAAAAATACATTGTATGGGTCAAAATCATTAGGATATTAAATAAAGATCATGTTCAATGAAGATATTTTATGAATTTCCTACTGTAAATATATCAAAACTTTATTTTTGATTAGTAATAAGGACTTTGTTTGGGCAACTTTATAGGGCGTGTTTCTCAATATTTTTTGCACCCTCAGATGCCAGATTGCTAAATATTGCCCTATCCTAATAAACCATACATCAATGGAAAGCTTGTTTATTCAGCTTTCAGATGATGCGTAAATCTCAATTTTGAAAAATGTACCCTTATGAATTAAATATGAAATATATATCTACATTAAAACATTGTTAAGTATATTAGTACACTAATTCATAAACAAGAAATTAAGCTGTTTCACGGTGCATATATCATGATATATTGTTACCCCAGTAGGTGGTGACATGTGACTCTTTTTGAATGACTCATTGAATCATTCATTCAGTCATTTAATTTCAAAAGCACTGATTCGTTCAAGTCTTCATCAATTAATAATTTTCTCAAATGATTGAAATAGAAAATGCAGATTTGTACTATTTTCTGTTCTGAAAAGTTTCCACTGAGGCCAAATCAACAAAATGTCAATTTAAAATTGAAGTTAATCAGTATTAATATATTATTTATTGAACTCTAAACTATAAAAGTAATATCTCTCTTGCAATTGTGCCATTTATTGCGAGATGATACATTTAAATCTATTGTAGTTTATTGTTGTTGCGTTAAGGCATATCCGACAACTTGGACTTCTAATATTACTTAGTCTCACCCTCGCTCTCCACAGCACTATTTTTTACAAGTAGATTATTCACCGTGTCATCATCATCTTGACAACGTGTGAAAGCAAATAGAGAGTATATTCACACAGGAGCTCAGGAGGGAGCCAGGATGCATCAAATAAACATCCAGCCCGGTCGGCACGCAGAATAGCACTGATTCTCATTGCTCAAGCGTGTTCATTTACCCTGCAACCATGAGAAAATAAGCTGGGGTGTTGCTGAGAGTGAGACGGAGGAGTTAAGAGCACGTGTGTTTATATGACAGCTAAGCAGCGATGCTGAGGTGAAGTCTGCCTTGAGGAAGACGAGAAGGAGAAACGACCGTGTATGTGTGTGTGTGTCTCGGCGGGCTCTCTCAGTGTGTAAACGTGCAGTCAAAAAAGATTTGGCAGACGGACGGCCGGTGGTTGCTGTGAGGCCTGGTGGTGAGCAGTCCTGCCCGGCAGGGGTTAACTTCGCATGACTGCACCGCAGCCTCTTTCTGTCAGCCTGTGCTACGCGCTGCTCCAATGCTTATTTCTTCTGAAAAGCCACTGCAGGTTTCACAAGGCCTCAGCCATCAGATACCTTCTACTGGTGTAACCTTCACAGATCCACATACTTAGCCTTTCCTCCCCATCTAGCACAAAGTACATCAGTTTACTGAGAGAAAAGAGAGAGATAGAGAGGAGGAGAAGAAGAAGAGAGATTGTGGCAGTGGCAAAGCCCCTTCAGTGCTGCTGGAGAGAGAGGCAGTCTGAGCTCTGAAGCTGGTCTCCGGGCTAAGAGAGTTAAATTGAGAGGACGTTACTGGAGATTGAGCGCTGGATCAGATAATGCTCGTGTGTCATCGGGATGGGGCAGTCTGCTTTGTGTCTGTCAAATAAAAGAGTCTCTTATCCAGAGTTACATGGCTTGTAAATAAATAAATGCCATGTAAATTAAAAAAAGCTTTTTGATTGACAAATAAACAAATAAATAAGATAACATTTTTAATTTACATAAAGAGTGATTCTGAAATCAATAATTATTTATTATAAATATTGAAGAAATTGCATTCACAGTTGTATTTAAATATATATATATATATATATATATATATACAGTATATATACACACAGTTTTTAAAAACAGTATATACAAAATATTTAACACAAACATATATTGTTAAACACACACACATATTGTGCCAATATATCGTGCCTTGTTTAGTGTCATGTCTGTACTGAGTCAATAAACTTCCTCTTGTTACAGGAAGTCCTTTGGGAAAAGGGCTGTAGACATTTGCCACAGCTGAAATGACAGCGACACGTTTTAATTCGGCTCTTTGGATCCTTTCTCATGCAGCAAAGCATCCAAAGGTGAACTGTAATCACGGTCGCCACCAAGCTCTTTTGTGAAATGAAATAGAAGATGAAAAGAAGGGGGAAAAATGCATCTTTAAAGTTTCCCGTTGCGTAAATGTCAATAGAGAACCTTTTCCATCATCAGCAGTAAATTCACATTGATGGCTCTTTTCTTCTCTCTATCGATCCGGCCATGAGAACGTAGATTTGTATCTGTTAATTAATGCGTCCTGAAACAGCATTTGTATTAATCAGGGAGATAAGAAAAATTGGATGCCTGCACTGGCATGACAACCGTAAAAGCGCGAGCCCCTGATAAAATCATTGATGGACCTCAATAAAGAGGGAAAAAAAAGTTCTTCCTTCCACTCAATAAACTAATCATCCGGCTTTTAATTATTCTGCGGAGAGATGTGTGGAGATTGGGGAATGTGTAAATCTAATTATTTACTAACAGCAGTGGCTGAGAGGGAGGGCTGGGAGTGGCACAGGGGGAGCTCTAGGCTATGGGCTCCGTCCATCTGCCACTCCACTCCACAACCCCTTCCCCACCCGCCCCCTGCCTTTATTTTGTCTCTCTGTTTGTCCCTCGTGCTCTCATTTTCTTTGTCCCTCTGTCATGATATGTCTTTGGTCATCCATTTGTTTCTTTTCATGATAAACTCTACTGATGATAATCTTTTCAATGTTTCTGCGCCACTAGTGTTACTAACCAGAAAAAGTGTTTATATATATATTCAGTGAGATACTGAATACCAAATTATACATAAATTATACTTTATTTAAAACAAAACAAATTCGCAAGTGCTGTATATTCAAAGTATGTCATTGGATTTTTTCCAAATTCTCAGCAATATTAAAGGATTACACATACCTCTCAGGAGGCCATGAGAGTGTGATCTTATTTTTAGCCCATGCCACCTTTCATTGAGGCCAGTGTCTTTGTAAGAATGCAGCGGACTTACATCGGACCCCCTTAAGAAATTCTTGGCATAATCCCTTTTGATGATTTTATTAAGTAGTAGAAGATGGCCCTGCCAACTGGCATTGAGCACACTAGCACCAGCAGGCCAGGGGAGGCACCAACTGCTCACCAGCTCTTAGTCTGCCTCTAATGAGATCAGAGATGTTAACAGTTTGGGATAATAAATTAGCGGTTGGTATAAACAATAGCCCGAAACCTATACCTAATGAGCTCCTTGCCATTAGTGATTAACTCACAGAAAGAGATTTCAAAAAAGAGAAGAAAAAATGAGTGAAATTGCTTGCTTCCTCTGAAGGCATCTCTCCACAACAGATGTTGGTGAGCATCTCTTTCCTCATGTTCCCCCGCCACCCAGATTAGCCCCCTCGCTGTCGCAAAGAGAGACGCTTCATCTGTTCTTGGAAGAGCAGAGCGAGTGAGATGAGACGAAAAGGTCCAACACCAACAGGTGCCGTTGTGCCTTTCCCTCACCCTCAGAGCTGATGGATAGCTCCCAAGCACTTTTAAAAATTGTTTGGTCTTTGCAGGAAATTTAAGATCGGCTTTTGCCATTTTTTGCCTTTATTTCAACTGCTTTTTATTTATTTATGTATTTGTTTGTTTGTTTTACTTAATTATTTATTCATTTATTTATTATAGGTGTTTTAATAATAATAAACAATAATAATGTATTTATGTATATGAAAATACTCCCAAAAGGATCAATATAAAATTAACAATAAAAATAATAAGAATTCATTATTGTTATTATTGTTATTATTATCATCATCTATCTTATTTTTTTTATTTATTTATTGTTGTTGTTTCAATAGTATTCATCTGTCCAAGTCCAAAGAAGTTAAATCTATCAAAAGTGCATTAATCAAGGAGTAAAATTCTTTGCATTTATTCATCCTCTTATACATGTCGTCTAACGGTACTAGAAAACATCTCAAAGCATCAACCTGGTAACTCAATATTAAGTAAAAAAGCAATGCATTCGTCAGTTTCAAAAGACATTCATGAACATGAACTTCACAATTTCCTTCGCGTCCAGCAAAAAGACTGGAAAATGAGGGGGAAAGTGTGTGTGCAGAGTGGGGGGAGGAGGAAGGAGAAGGAGTTTGAGGCAAGCAATTAGTCTTTCAGTTGGTGTGATGGGAAGAATTGATCCATGCTGCATGTTGGGGGAGATAAGGAGTGCCCTCCCTCAGGATGCCCCCTGGCCTGCAGCACGGCAGGAGATGAGAGCCAAGGCTCGTGCTAGGAGCCTCAGCTCGCTCCCACTGGAGTTTTCCTCTGTATTACACCTCCAGAATGTCAATTCTTCACCACTAACACAACCAGAAACTTCTGACAATCAACTGAGCTTTTATGTCATATACCGCCGTTGAATGTTGATTTAAAGCTGAACATTGGTTGAGTTGAGTTGAGTTGAAGAGAGCTCTTTCTCTGTCTGTTTCTCAGGGTTTTCAACACTCTCGCTGGCAGACCAGATGAGTCTTCTGCAGAGCGCGTGGATGGAGATCCTGATCCTGCGTGTAGTCTACCGCTCGCTGTCTTTTGAGGACAAGCTGGTCTACGCTGAAGACTACATCATGGACGAGGACCAATCCAAGCTGGCTGGACTACTAGACCTAAATAATGCTATTCTTCAGCTGGTGAAGAAGTACAAGAGCATGAAGCTGGAGAAGGAGGAGTTCGTCACTCTCAAAGCTATTGCCCTGGCTAACTCAGGTAAAATGAACAGATGCTTTAGATTCCAGCCAGAGCAGATGCCATGTTTGATTTGATGTATTCAAATTGTAACTGTGATGGGTTGTTCAGCCAACAAAACATTGAAAACATATTTTCCAACATTTTCCAGTCAATGCAAAACACATTTTTTTGTACAGATAATAATGTAATGTATTAAAAAATAAATTATAAATGGAATTTATAAATATAAAAAAATTCTCTATGATCATTTTGACATTTTTTGGGGTGGGTTGTAAAATTAAAATAATCTATCGATTCAATTCAAGTTTATTGTTTTACGAAATCTTTTATTACTTCTTTAAGAAAAAGGGAGACTGGTGTTGTGGTGCAACTTTCCAAAATGATAATTATATTTATTTAATTAAAAGTTAGTGATATAAAAAAAAAAAGAATAATAAATGAACAAAAAAATAAACAACTATATTTAAAAAGGTGCGTAAAAAAATGTACGAATTAAGATTAATGTTTTTAATTTATAAAGAAATTACATGACTTTTTACTTTTTTTGGAAATGGTTTGAAACCATTATAACCTAAATACTATATTTTTTAAGAATAATTATTGTGTTGTTTATCATGGACAATCTTACATGTCATTGACCCGCTTCTATCTGTCATAACCTTATCAACTTAAAATCTGCATTACGTCACGATAATTTCCATTATCCAACGTGTCTTTGGTTCAAAATCATTTACAGCAGTCCTACTTCAAATGAAATATGTCAATGCGTTTAGCTTGAAGTGCACTTGAAGCCCTTTGAATTGCCTGTCATCAGCTCAAATAAAGTGATGTTTATTTATTCATCGCTCCTCCTAATAGAATGGGCTGTTGGTAATGTGTGAGCATGGAAAGAGTTACACTCCCTGCTTTTGATTTGGTCTCCTCCTATGGGAATCTTAACAACAGATGTAGTGGTAGAGTTATTCAGGTACGTTTGGAGAGATATCTCAATATCTCCGTCTGTTTTCTTTCATGTTTTCTCTTCCTCTATTCACGCGCACACACAACAAAACACTAAACCGTGTTCCCACCCCTCCCCGCCCCTTTTGAAATCCTTCAAAAGGACGTCTGCGGCCCCTGTCCGCATTAGCATAAGTCTGTGCTCAGATGCCTCTTAAGTAAGGAGCCCATCACTATGCACCTGCATGTCAATAACAGGCTCTGATGTTGTCCGCCATCGACAGTCGCACCATGGCCCTCTGGCTCCCTTTGTGTTGACCCCATCTTTGAACTTTATCTTGGTTGCTGGCCAGTAGTTTTCCCTTTAATTACAAGAAGGAAACTGTCAATAAAATCTGTTAAATGGGACGCAATGAGCAGCTTGAATGGGAGGGCGGCTATTTGTTCAAATTCTCCAGCGCTCAAGGTATTGACAGTTTGTTTTCTGGGGCCATATGTGACGATCAATCTCCGGCTGGGCCTGGCCATGCTGAAAAATGAAAAAGCAGATTGCTCTTGCTCGCTTGCGGATGACGGCTCGCTAGTTTGGCCCCGGCCCGCAGCCACCGGGGGCCGTTCTGCCCAAAGTGCGCCCCTGAGAGAGCGAATGAGTGCGTGACTCTTTTGAGAAATTCTTTTTTAATTGATTCGACGATTAGCGGTTCATCTCGGTTTGTTGACGTGCACGTCAGTGTGCCAAAAGCAGGTAAAAGTGATCGACGAGTGGTAGATGTGTTCAGACCGATGTCGTTTTCTGTCAGATTTTATACTAAAGCGTACAAAATGAGACATAAAACATAAAAAACATAAATGAGACATTTTCGGAGTAGGCATTTTTTTTCGGCTTAATTTTTTACTACAGTATATGCATAAGCTAATCTCTAGTCCTGGCATTTTCTCACCTTCTCGGGTGTCATTCTCCGAATTTAGCGAGACTTTTTCTCTGCGGCTTCTCTCCACACTCTTCTCTCAGGAGAGGCATGCATCATGTCCGATTTCAAAGGTGAGCCATTTTGTCACTTCTTTTTTTTGGAGGAGAGCAGAGTGTTTCAGACAGCTGCTAAAAAAATGATACACTCCACCATTTTCTAACGCCCCGAGGTGCTGGGTATTTCCGCTCAGAGCCGATATATTTCACAGTCCTTCAATAGACACAGTATTGCTTAAGCAATTGATGTCAGAGCGACATTTTTATCCTATTTATTTGAAAGCTTTACCTTACAGTTGATCTCATCATGGTGTGCGAACGGACAGAAAGGGAAAAAGAAAAGTCTCTCGTGTCTCCTCCACAGTTTAAATTCAGCAATTTACTTTCACAATTCCAGTGTCATTCTGGAAAATCATAACAAATTTGAGTCCAGCGAAGAGTCTTTTTGATAGTAAATGTTGCACAACACTTTTAAGCCACAAATAGCTTGCAGAAAATGTGTGTTTTCCCCAATGCCTCCAGCAGCGATGCTGAGATTGATAGAGCGGCTTTTGTGGAAAGGTGCAGGTAAGCACTTTCCTGCCAGGGATTTCTGTCGGATCACAGGTCACTTTTCAGATGGCCAAAGCCCATGTGACTGATGGACGAGACCTCGCTGTCTGAATTCTAGATGGGCTCCAGACACCGAAGGGTTAGGATATTGAACCGTAGCCTAAAGCGGGCTGACGTTTGCCCCGCCGGCCGGCCCAAAGGACAGACGGCGCTTTCTGCTAATAGAGGAACCTCACAAGGTCTCGCTTTTATCAATATTTGACCATACAATTATTATTTAACGTGTATGTATCAATTGATTCGAGGCAATGCATTGATCGTGACATCTTTGCCAAAAGCCAGCGTGCGTTTGGACATTTTATCCGGAGGGAACGGGGTCGGATTGACACGCCACAGTAGAAAACCGAGTCGATACTGTTGGTGGAGTCAGTCTATAAAGAGCAAGTCAGACAAAGCACTTTCTTTACCATTGTGATGTGATAAAACCATCAGAGCACTCGCAAGAGCATCCAAGGCTTGGATTAGCTGGAAAAGTGCAACTATATTAGCCACTGGAGCAGGAAACAGCTAAGATAGTAGCTGCCTGAGACTAATTGCGCTCTCAGAGGCACGTCTGTCGCGGTGAACGAGCGTGAATGCTGTACTAACAAGCGCAAATGCAAATGTAGCCTGTTTGACATTTCTGGCAGACAATGCCAGTCAGGCTGAGGTATTGTTTCCTGACTCGAGCCTCTGTTTCTCTCGCTTAGACGAGTGCCATATCAGCTCTCCTCCAAACACTGTTTCTGTCGCCCGTGCCATTCATCAGTCCCATAGAGAGGCTTGTAAACACGTGGCGAGGACAGCCTCAGCGTTTAACACTCAAGTGTGCCTTTAATCACTGGAGAATGAGCTTAGGGCTGGCAAAAAAAGGATGAGTCACATTCTTTTAATCCCTTTCCTTTTGCCAAGACCTCATCCTCAGGTTTCCGTTAGGCTGAAACGGATTTAAGAAAAAGAAAAGTCTTGTACAGAACTAGCATCTGGGAGTGTCATGCCAATTTAAACTGAAGGGGGCTCTCTTTGATTTAAATACATTTTCCGTATACTTATATAATTTATGTGTGTGACATTTTCTCTCTTGACAGTCCTATACTATTTTATTTGTATATTAAAATAATGGCAAAATAAAAATCATCCATGTGTAGAATTATTTATTAATATATATTATTTGTATTAAATGTGTTGACTTATTTAAATAAAAATGCACATTTTTTTTTATGCAGAAAGGATGCTTTAAACTGATCAAAATGAATAGCAAAGACGTGCAATGTTACAAAACATTTATGTTACAAATAAATACTGTTACTAAAATTGTAGTAGTTGCAAAACAAATATATTGACATGCATTTGTTGTATTGTACGAAATTTGTGTTTAGGTCCAAAGTGTAACACAAGAAATAAGAAGCATAAGAAACCTCTTATTTACCTCTAGAGTAACACGTATTATACCTTTATATATTCCAAAATAATTTTAGGTAGTTGCAAAACTGTTGTATTGTACTGAATTTGTGCTTATGTCATTATTGTTCTGTATTTTTGTCTAGATTCCATGCATATAGAGGACGTGGAAGCCGTGCAGAAGCTCCAGGACGTGTTGCACGAGGCCCTGCAGGACTACGAGGCGGGTCAGCATGCGGAGGACCCGCGCCGGGCTGGCAAGCTGCTCATGACCCTACCGCTGCTCCGGCAAACGTCCACCAAGGCAGTGCAGCACTTCTACAGCATCAAACAGGACGGCAAAGTGCCCATGCACAAACTGTTTCTGGAGCTGCTGGAGGCCAAGGTGTAACTCCGTCCCCGGCCCAGCGTTGTCCCGACAGAGAGCTGGAGGGGGGTACGTCACTGACTGCGCGCCCCTTCGCCGGGCAGACACTGACTAACTCTCTGCCGCTGTTTGTGAAACCTTTGTCTATAAACTTAAACAAATAATAACTAAAACATAACCGTAACGGTACTTCTAATTACTGACAATGATACGTAAATATAAGAATGATTTAAAATGTGATTATTGAGAAAAATATGAAGTGGAGAAAAAATGACTGCTTTCATTATTCAGCAGTGGGACTTGAAACCAGCCGTCGACTTGTTCTTCTCGAAAATCTGATGCTGAGGTTTTTTTTGTGCTATTGAGACATTTTATTGATTTTCAAAAGAGAAATTCTGGAGCCGAATAAAGACCAGCCCTGCCAAAGGAAGGAGGTCCACCCGGTGGACACCAGCAAGCTAAACTTTCCCCGAACTGTACCGTCCAGCTCCCGTGCCGCTGAAGGAATCTAGGGATCGACCCTCTTTTCCATAAGAGCGTGACGTAGTGACTATGTGCAGTATTACATTCGAGGTCCTCGGAGCAGTTTAACAGCGCGATAGCCAAACGGAGATTTTGAAGAAGCTGCTCCTCACCATTACGTAGCCATGCGGATTGTGTGTCACTCCCTTGTCGTTTTCGTTCAAGTCTTCCAAACACGTCTAGCCTCTTTTACCGATTTCATTTCGATCTTTTCAGGGAATAGCCGAAGCTTTAGTCTCTCATGCAATACCGAGCAAAGAGGAATCGCAGTGGTCAAGGAACAGACTCATTTATTTATTGACTTTATTTGATTATGTTTTATTCGAGTGTATTTTTACTGTGCTGAAGGATGTAAATATATGGTACGGTCATCCAACATGATGTTTCTTCATGTAATGTTAATAATTGCTGGTTATGTTTTTCTACCGACCACCGTGTTGCGCAATGAAGACGAAACCCTGCTATCTTCTCTAAGCAATAGATGTTTAAAAAGTGGAGGTGTAAATGTATGCAATTTTGTTTTGGGTTTTGTTTCGTTTCGTTAGTTTTTTTTCTTAGTGCCACACTTACTTAGGAAGATGAATTTCCTGAAGCTTCCGCTTTTCTGTCCGTGCTTGTCATAAGATGATAGATTACATACATGATATGGCCAGAAGGACCATAACCATTATCTCAAGCCAATTATATATGCATATATAGCCTCGAAATTCTATTGACATTCTTTCATACTAAAGCAGTATTTGAACTTTGTTAAGCAAAATAGCACTTAGGGAAGACGAAGAAGCATCGTAGGTTTAGTTTCACGACGGTCCTGATTTTTCCGCGGAATAGCGCCAGAGATATCATACACGTGACGTAATCTTCTTCCAAATGACATTTTTAGCAGAGAGGCTCAAGTATCAAAGCAAGCGATCCACAGCCTTCATCAGAAATATGTCAGTATTAGTATGGGGTATTTTCTGAATATTCTTAAGCATTGTATATTGTAAATGAACAGATTATAAATCTAACCTAAGACATTTTATTGGAACAGATCAAAGAAAAAAGAAGAAAAAAAGAATGAAAAACAAACAAAAAAAAATGTAGTTCAGCTTCTTGGTGTTTCATGTCTGCTGTGTTTTTCGGAAACATCTTTTTGTTTTCTCTCGCTCTCTTTCCTACCCGTGGTGATCACAGGTCTCGCTGTTCAGGATGCTTTCATTTTCTTTCAGTTTTCCTTTTCTTTTTTTTTTTTTTCTTTAGAGACAGGGTAGAATTAGAGACAATACTGGATGTATGAATCCTCAGGAGCAAGATGATGGGTTCTCAAATAACCTTTCGAAAAAAGACTCTTCCTAGTTACCGCTAGATCAACCGATCAACGATCAATATAATCTATGCTGATATATAAGTGAATATTTAAAAGGAGGTGCATTATATGTACAAGAGACCATCTGTGTAACTCCTACCTTGTAGACTAACACTGTATATCATAGGTTACGATGACAAATGCTTCGAAATAGTACTTTTTTTTCTGTCTTTCCCCTCTTTTACTGATTTTCCTTCTCTTTTAACAAAATGCTGTACATAAGGCCTTCATGCTGAACTCCATTGGTATATATCTTGACTCTTTAAGGTTGCAAAGGGAAGAAACGTTTTTGTTTGTTTTGGTGTAAGATGGGTTTTCAGAACTATCACTTTGACTTTGTGTGCTTAATAAAAATGACGAAAAAAAGACGAAAGAACAGATCGTTTTTTAAGGCAAACGGGGAACAAGGGTTTTTTTTTTAGTTGCTTTTTCTCAGCCTTGTTCTATAAATACACTGTATCTATCATTAGCTATTCAAAACTCTTTAATAGATTGTGCTTTGGAAAGGTTAGTGTAACGTGTCTCTAGATCTTATCGCTCATGGCAACTCATCAGAGGGTCAAAACATGGGTTTTATGGTTCTTGCTGTTGAGAAGATGTTGGCACTTTCAAAGTTTTCACGTGATCAACTCCTGGCAGAAGAGGTGCTGTTTTCTCTCTGTTTTCTTTGTTTTCTTTTTTGTGCCGTGATCACGATGGAAATGAAGCGATATGGAACAAGACGCTTTCTAATTCTGTTGAGTTTTGTAAGATTTCACGAAAAACGAGAGCAAGGGGTATTGATCTACACTCAGTCTTTCAGATATGCATTTTTCCTAGTTGCTTTTAGTGCACAAAATAAAAACTAAATACTTTTATGACATGTACTGTGTAATTTTGGACAAAACGGTACCCAAACCTCTGGAACCATTCAAAGACAATTTTACCGTGTCTTTTAACGCTCATCTATCCAGCATAGAAATCAAAGTGTAATTTATCAGTACCCACAACGACTTTTTTTAGAGATATTTTCTTATTTAAAGCAATATGACGGTGCAGTTGTTGTACAATGTGATTGGATTAGTGATCAAATGCTGTATCTATTGGACTATTTTGCAAATTCATAGGATTAGGAACGATCAGATATACGAACAACTGCTATTTTGAAATGTTGAAGAGGTTCTAGGTGTTGGCTGTATTTATTCATGCATCGACGCGTCTAGGCTTCCTGGCAGTCAAATGCAGAAACCCGTGTGGGAAAGGACGAGATCCAGAAGGAGGAAGGGGAAAGAATTAAAAGAGCATTTGAGAAGCTTCTATGATCAATATGATAATGATATATTTCAACCCTGGAGTTGCTGAAACAACCTGTAGTGAGAATCATGTCTGTAGTTTTTAGATGTGCTCCACATCGGTAAAACTATTAACTGTATATTTTTGTGATGTGCATCATTACAGTGTGCTCCAAACAATATGTCCATTTGTGTAAATGTATTTATTTTACATTGTAAATATTGTTCAATGCAAAAAGAGAGACCTATGATTCTGTAACTACGATCAGTTCAGATGTGTAACTCCAATTATGCCTTTCAGGATAATAGTAGAGCAATATTAAACATGCTTCCAGTTTTGACTCGGGCTGTGTTTTACTGTGTGAAAACACGTTTTCGGTCGCAACTCGTTGTGGATTCATTCATTCATCTGTTTCTTTCTTTATTATTTTTAGTGCTAAACTGCCTACTGTGGGTTAAACACTATGAGAATTGAGAATAAATACATTGCTGTTGGGTTTATGGATGTATTAAATTGATCAAAAGTACAGTAAAGACATATTTATGATAAGAAGAAATGTTTTCAAAGCCTCGTGTCATGTTGAAGATTTGAGTAACGACTGCGCAAAGTCCTTTTTTCATCAGAAATAAATTACATTTGAAAAAATATTACCATAGAAACAAGAACTGTATTTTTGATCTAATAATTCCAACCTTGGTGAGCATAAGAGGCACTCAAAAACATCTTTAAACAGCATAGTGTGTATTAGTGTGTCTATATGCATCAGAAATAAATATAGCCTATATTGTAATTTGGTTATGAATTATGAACAAAAATTAGATGCACTTTGCATGTTTATTTATTAATTTTAAAGAATATATAACTAGGCTGTTTGTTTCTGCTAGGCACATACTGTATGTAACATTTGGATACAAAGTAGTCTGTATTTATTCATATCCTGCATTTCCTATAGGGAAAAAAAACAAACACTTATGGGATATGAATAATGAATATAATAGCTGATGAGCAGCATGCTGGTATGCAGGCAATAGAGCCGTCTGCTTGGCTACTTGACTTTTTTCCTCTCAAGAGCAGTCTGTCATTTTTTATTTTAATTTTTCCCGCACTGGCATCTTCACGCAGCCACTCTTCATTCTGTCGTGGTTACAATATTATTGCGTCGGAAAGGGGAAGAAAAATGGTGGATGAGCAGAAAGTTCTTGACAACTTGATGCAGCGTTTGAGGCATGTCCACTCAGAGGGTAATCAGCCGCTATGCCCCGAGGCTTTACAGCAGACACATTGATGTAAGACAACGTTCCTAACATCAGCACAGCCCTTACGGTCTGCCCACATCCACTCCGTCTCTCCTATAAGACTCGGCGGGCCAAATGAGGAGCAGGAGATACAAGCATCAACAAGAAGAAAGCACTTAGGATACCTAAATAACAAACCTCAGTTTCTACACCCTACTGTATAATAAATTTTGATAAAGATAAGATAAATACGAAGGCTATTTAGTGGCTTTTCCTGTATATAGGCTTGAAAAGAAAGAATGTATAGCACCGTTAGCATTTTGTGTAAAATCAGCTCCCGCTAATATGTATCATATAATGTGGGGAGACATTTAATGTTCTGTAGCAAAAGCGTTTAAGGCTTTAAAACAGAGAGCAGTGACCTCCAGGCAAATATTTTTCAAGAAGATGACATCATAAGATATTACTTAAAGAGGGCCCCGTTGGCGGAGGAATTTTTCCCCCCCACTTTTTTTTATTATTTGTGCTGCGGCACATACATTTTACTCATCGACTTCGGAGTTCATTTATTTTATTTTATCTTTACGCCATTGATTCATTATTATGATACAATAAAAGCTACTTGAGCATTTCAGCTGCCAAGTATCGTTATCATTAACCTTGCGAGACGCTAAAAGTGCTCCATGGCATTTGTAATGGCTCTTTTAACTCTTTCCGTTCTTCCATGTTATACGGCTTCAATGCGGAGCTGCTGTAATTGGGTTTTCACTGAGGTTGGACCCTCAGAGGAGGCCCCGGTGTAAGCTATGGTGAAGTATATGCGCGGATATGCCGGACTATTTGTATTTCTCCATTATGTCAATTTATGGATCATCCCGTCGGTGCAATTTGGAACCGGAGCGGGAAAGTGTCTTATAGTCCAATTGGGAATTTTGATGTTCCCCATAAAGCTTTAGTTCAAAGTTAAGCTCATTTTAGATTAATTGATCTATTCTAGACATATTAGTTAAACTGCTGATCTTGATAAGTCTGTTTGAAATGACCTCTGTCCTGCTCACATCCGTTTAATGGTTTCTGGTAACTGTATGAACTGACATTAAAAAAAAGGAGTGGCCAAGGTATATTGTCAGGGGTTCATGCATTTTTAAAGGGACGTCAGGAATAAGATGTGCCCAAAGCAAAAAAATAAATAAACTAATAAATAAAAGCTGTTTGATTGATGACAGAAATCAAAGGAAATGATTATACAGTAGTGACCAAATTTAAATGGGATTTCTGATCACTTTTTAACTTTCAAAAACTTTGAAACTCCCATTTTTCAAAGTTGAATCCATTTCAGGTCCAAAAATCAGAGAGGGCATGCACACTCAAAACATATATTTTGTTCAATAAACCTGTTTAGATTTAGAAAAGCTTTTCCATGCAGTTTAGGTCCATACGACAAGATCATATAAACAATGAATGATTGGTTGAACCAGACTAAAGTATGTAAGTGTTAGATAATAACTAGCATGGGTTAGCATGCTTAAAACAATTATAGTTATTTCTATAGTTATTTGTAACATATAATGAAGAAGTAATGCGTGACTAATCTCAGAACTTACGCACACTTTTACACTCTCACACTTATTGCTCATTGTGTGAAGCAACTTATGTTTGGGTCTTTT
>JAUMHQ010000078.1:11195879-11206707 GCA_032361165.1 Enteromius paludinosus | reverse complement strand
TCTCTCTCTCTCTCTCTCTCTCTCTCTCTCTCTCTCTCTCTCTCTCTCTCTCTCTCTCTCTCTCTCTCTCTCTGCAGTAAGCATATCACAGGGCTGACTTCCCTCAGCATCCACACATATTGATTTGATCATTAAATCTTCATCACAAAGAGGAGATGCGATACTTTGTGTCTCGGTGCTTTCACTGCAGAGCACTCAGTCAGGCTGTTAAGTGTATGAACCTGAATGATGTCATATTTTAGCAGGACAATAACCCCATCTTATGTTGATGGTGCCAGCCCATGAAATTTACTGCTTTTGGGGAATGTCCTATCTCCGGGCAGAATTCCTCAGCGGCTTGAGTTCTGTGCCAAGAGGGATTCTGTTGCTAGTTTTTCAACTTCATCTCCAACTTGTCCTCTATAAACCATAAGCTATCACAGCGTAAATGGTCAAGTTAGCTTTAAATATCGGTGTGTCCAGTTTATCTACTATCTACTTCATCTGCTTAGTATGTCCACCTGTTATATCCAGTGACCTTGCACTTTTATTGAGCTTTAAGCTTATTTTAATGCCAACTCTGGAGTTAAATGTGTTTTTTCTTTCAGAATTTTGAGGAAAAATGTTTTGTGTCTGCCAGGGTTGAGGAAAATTCAGAACTGAACAGTTGCATTCCTGCATCCTGTTTATATCGAAAATGTTTACATTTAGTTTATGTACATCCTAAGCTCTCCTCCTCCTTAATTTGCTGATCAGCCATCATTTGTGCAGTGTGTGCGTTGTGTTCATGATGAGCGAGTGATTAACCCTCAGCGTTTGATGCTAGGCCTCAGCCGTGGCCCTCAGCCCTCGCAACGATGGAGGTAGACGCTATAATGACAACCAGTGGCACCATCTGATCGCTACCAGGAAACAGGCCGTGGGAACAATCATTGTCGACAATCAATACAGCGGTGAGGAAGCACACACATATGATATTCATAGACGAGCCCCACACCCTCACTTCTGTCCTGTTCGGTTATTCAGAGTCTGTAAAGCCCCCCACTTGAACTGATTTCTAGCAAAGGAATTATCAAGGTTAATCGTTGCCATTCATTGTGTGATTAGAATAATTAGGCCAAAGAAACCTCTCCTTTCCTGAACTTACATTTCAATTAAGGCTTGAGGTGTGAAGCGGAGTCTCCCGCTTCCTGTCTCAAAGCGGTCTCAGGGGATTTTTCCCACCAGAGGGAGGATTGCTTTATCTAAGTCACTCTTTTGGAGTAATATGACTTTATCTGCACTAGCACCAACTGAAACCATTGGAACATGACAATAAAGTTGTTAAAATACTGCTGCGCCCTGCTCTGATTATTAGACCAGCCAGGAACAGTCACAGAAGAACATTATTGTATTGATTTAGCATTGGCACTTGTTCAGGGGTATCAGGTCATATTTTTTTCCTCCAACAGGATCAGCATCAGCTACAAGTGGGAGCACTATCATCGGTCAGAACACGGGTGTTTTCATAGGAGGGATTCCAGAGAATTTCACCATTCTTAGACAAGATGCTGGTAATTTATCTCTAAATATTTTGATTGACAATATCCATGTATCTACAAAGAGTTGTACAAAGAGTATATATACAGGTCCAGCCAAGCTGGTGCAGCAGGGGTTTGCTGGGTGTTTGAGGGATGTGATGATGCAGAAATCCAGTGGCACTTCTGATACTTGGGAGCCTCTGGACTGGGACACAGCACTTGAAAAACATGAGACCTATGAAAGCTGGGAGGGATGTCCTGCTGTCTCTGAAGATGGGGCATACTTCCTAGGACATGGTACTTCCTGCTTAAGGCTTGTTTTTACATGGTCTGACAATTTCTAGTGTTAATGTTGAGATTTTGTATTTCTTTTTTATTCAGGGTTTCTGAAGGTCAAGCCTGAAATATTTACTGGAGGACAGTATTTTGAAATATCACTTGAGTTCAAAACTGATCAGCTAAATGCAATGCTGCTGTTTGCTTATGATATAGATGGCAAAGATTTCATTTTGGTAAGTTTACTTAAATCGAATCTAAATTTAATTTAATTAATAGTGCAATTGAACAAATAAAAAAATATTGTAAGTATGTTTAAATTGTATACATTTAGATTTCATTACTTCAATTTAAACTTGCTTAAAAGGGATAGTTCACCCAAAAATCTAAATTCTGTCATTAATTACTCTCATTACCCTCATATCATTCTAAACCTATAAGACCTTCATTCATCTTCGGAACACAATCTCTCCAACCCTCCCTTAGACAGCAAGGATCTTAAAATAATCAAGACTCCATGTGACATCAGTAGTTCAAACATAATTTTACAAAGCTACGATAATTTTTGTGCCCAAAAAAAACAAAAACAATGCCTTTATTCAACAATTTGTCTCCTCTGTGTCACCCTGAAGCACCATTTTGGAGAGTATCACATACATAAGCAGTGTATGCAAGCGGATGTGTTGTTCACTTTTAAAACTGAATGTAAACAATGTATCCAGGTACATACAGTGCATATGTTCTTTATTTATGTGAAACTCTTACAAGTTTAGAATGACATGAGGGTGAGACAGAATTTCTATTTTTGGGTAAACTATCCCTTTTATTCTGTTGTTCAAGTACCACCTTGCAAGATTTTGCAAGTATTGATAAGTACAACTGATTCAATTAATTAACAATATATGCTTGCTTTAATACATATTTACAGTGTTTCAAAACATCTCTGTAACTGTTGTTTGTGTCCTCATGACATCCAGGCAGAGCTGCAGGGTGGCGTTCTCTTCTGGGTGTTGCGTTGGGGTGAACAGACGGCAGAGTTGAGCGTATGGGTGGGCCTGTCCTACTGTGATGGGGGCTGGAACACTGTAAATGTGCTAAAGAGAGGCCCGTTAGCAAGCGCTGGCCTCAATGACATATATGAACAGGACAGAAAGGGCACGGGGGGCCCTCTGACCATCAGCTCTCCACTCTATCTAGGTGGAGTCCCACCTGGGGTAAAGCACCCAGCCCTTAACAAACACAGCCTTCTGCATGGTAAGTCACTTTCTGGTTATTTATAGGTTTATTATCCTGAAAACCTCAAACTCAAATCCCAAAAAGTTTGGAAGCACCCTCTGATATATTTCTCTGACTTGAGAGTGGGATGTTTTTGATTCTTCAATTTTGATCTCTTCAGTAAACAATCTGAGCCATTTTAGTTACAGAATCATGTTTTAAAATGACATAACTGATAAAAATGTTCATGTACTCAATCTGTCTGAGGTTTACTGACATTTTTTGTTGATTCAGATAAATCCAGCCAGATCAGAATGTGACTTTAACATCTTTCTCCCTTTGTCTCTCCTTTTTTCTTTTTTCTCTCTTTTATCCTTGTCTGTGGTGCGCTGCAGGTTTTGGCGGCTGCATCAGGGATGTTAGATTCGCACGTGGGCCTGTCGTAAGCTTGGCGGCCGTGTCCAGCAGTGCTGTCAGAGTCAATCTGGATGGATGCCTGTCAGCTGACACCAGCGTTAACTGCAGGGGAAACGACTCCATTCTGGTGTACACGGGCAGAGACAGGAGCGCAGAGGACCTGACACTGCAGCCCTTCACGGGTAAAAGCAGCATCCGACCCCTTTTCGCAAGCACATCCCCACCAGCGCGGTAGCCAAGACTCATTGACCCGCAGCTATTTTGGCCTTGCATTGCCTTGTCTCTGTGTCAGGCGATTGTTTGCCCTGATTTGTCCTTTCTGCTTAGGGGTTTGTTATTGTAAAGACCAAACAGAAGAACAAAATAAAATGTCCAGCCCAGCGATGGGCACAGACACGACACCAGGGGCAGGGAGAGGTCATATCTAAAACAGCTACTGCTGTCCCCTTTATCAGCAATATTGCAAAACTGTTGAGAACTGCACCTTAGCTAATGCGCGCGGACAAATATAGCCGAGGTACTTCTCTTGTGAGTGATGGAGATGGAGCGAGGAATAGTTTGTGGGTTACTGTGGGCAGGGTTATGCATCAACGAAGGAAACATTCAGGAAAATAACTCAAATTGTCCATACATGAGCATGAATGGTATACTGAATAGTATGGAGAAAGCAAATTTAGTTTTAAATTGTTTTTTCTTTTTGTGTACAGAGTATTTGTACAGAGTGATGGCATCAGGAGAAGGAGGTTGGACAGCTGGGCCATGGCAGCGGGGGCGCAGCAGAGAGACTGGTAGGAAACGTGGCAATTGGCAGTAAAATGTCAAAAGTTTGGTGTATGAACTTGCTTTAATAAGGGTAAGATATATATATATATATATATATATATATCTCCATCTCGCTCCATCTCCATATATATACTGTGCATATAACCAACAATTTAAATCAGCATATTATTATAATTTCTAAAGGTTCGTGTGACACTAAAATACAGAAAACCCAGCAGTCACAGGAAGAAATTACATTTTAATATATCTTCCAGTAGAAAACATTCATTTTAAATTGTAAAAATAGTGTATGTTTCATTTTAATCTAATACAGTAAATGCTGCTTTGCCCAACATAAGAGACTTCTTACAGAAATCCCAAACATTTGAGCTGTAGTTTTTTATAATTAGGTAAATACATAAAGTACAGTTTATGTTCCCAAATAATACAGTGTGTTGTGGCAACTATTTGTATTTAACAGTCATCTATACTGAACGCACTCTTTTACTTTCTCACCTGAGACAAAAAGGCCTACAAGTTAGCCAGCACTACAGGCTCTATACTGATATTTGTTTGTGTCATAGTTTTCAGGCCAACCCATTTTATTCTTATCTGCACAATATATGTAGCAGTCAAGGAGATGAGATGTGCTTGAAGATAGCTTATCGTGAAGCTCTCGGTGAGAGCGTGCATCACACACACTGCCTTATTACAGATGAAGATGCTGTCTGGGAGAGAGAGAGAAGGTGGTGGTGCCCTTATTGAGACAAAGAGGCTTAGATATGTCAAATAATGGTTAAATATTGAATTTAATTGACAGTTACTACAATGCAAGTTGCCTGTTCCAGCACATTTTTGAATGTGAATTGATACAGTTTTTGGTTGATATTACAAATAACAAATGAATAATAAAAATCCGGATTTGATTTTATTCGTCAGGAATGAGTTGATCAAAACAGTGATGAAAAATAAATTGTCTGGCTTCTTTTTCGCTCTCTGTATAGTTACACATTTACTTCCTGCCGTTCAATTGCAGTGATATTTGTTTAAGGAAACCTATAAGGAAAAGTAATTTGTAATAGCAGCCCTGTTGGTACAGATGATGAATCACAAAGACTTCCTACTTAAATGTGTATACACCGCATTATAGGTCAGGCCAGCGTTCCAGTGGTGGATATATCACGCACGTCTGATGTCTGGCTTGTTTTGACTGTATAAACGAGTGTTAAAGAGATTCTGTAGTCTGGGACACAGCATAAATGATGCTTGTTGCATTTCTGCATATGTTTGACTGTTTTATTTATGCCCCCTAAAATGTGAATCCTGGAGAGAAAGCAAGCCGTCGCTTGATGGGCGTGAAATATAGCCCAGAATGAACGCTGGATGTACAGTCATATTAAATCAGTGCTGTAAAAGTTACAACTCTAATAAATTGTATTTATGCTAATGGTTAGATATGATTTACTGTGTCTATTAAAAGTGAGGAATGTGTGCGCTGCTTTTCTTTGGCCTGACACACACTTCCCAATTGGATTCTCACACTCTCGTTCCTCTCCTCCCCCTTACTTTGCCTCTCTCTCTTTCTCCTGCTTTGCTTCTTCACGTATCTCTCTCACCTATTATTTCCTGTACAGTTCCACAAAGTGTGCTGCCTCCCTCCAGAGTTGGGAGTGTAAATGGTTCCAGCGTGGAGGTGAGCTGGGAGGAGCCGGCGGAGGTCAGAGGTGTAATTGAGAAGTACGTACTGAAAGCGTACAGCCGGGACCGTCCCTCCTCGCCCCCCATCAGCGCCACCTTCCCCCACTCTCAGCACCTGACAGGTAAGGGCCACCCTGACCGCCTGGAGCTCAGCCCTGACACCTTTTAACCCTCGTGTTCGGTTTGGGACCATTTTAATAGCTTGAAAAACATACTTAACATTAAGTTATCAGGTTAATTCTTCAAATTAAAATTTAATAAAATGTTCTTTTAATGTAGCTGACCATAAGCTGCGCAAAATGGTTACAATACCTGTAAAAGATTTGTTCATCCAAAAGATGGAAATTGTCATCTTTTTTCTTTCATGTCTTTTGAAACCTTGCATGGAGACACTTTAGCACTTTTAACAAAGGTTCACTTAAGCGCTTTTAACAAGGGTGCTTATTATGGAAAGAACATGCTTAAGTATGAAATGAATGTAATTTGCAGTTAATTAGGACTTCAGCATACATTTTTATATGCAATTTCATTATTTCTTTTATTGTCTTTGAAATATGATTTAGTTATGATTTAGTCATATGTACTTTATATAAAGATAATTTCTACTGTAACTTTGAAAGTAATTTATAAATGTTAGTCATTTCAATATAAATGCACTTTAAAGTTTTCAAATTGTTTTAATGTGTTGTCATGCTTTAGAGTAAATCTTTCATTATCATTTAAAATTAAAGTGCAATTTTGAAAAATATAATTGTGTTCAAAAGACACTAATGTGCAGTTTTTTTACGTATACCTTTAAGATGTAATGTACCCTACAAGTGCACATTAAATACAATTAAGCAGACTTCTTTATGAAAGTAAAGTTTTATAGACAACTATTTTGTTGTCTTTGTTGACTTTTTGGAGGATGACCGGATGCCTGGTTTCTATTCACTTTCATTATATAGAAGAGAGCAGCCCATACATTCTGCTGAAGATCATTAGTTTGTGTTTTTAGAGGACATGAACTCATACGAGTTTGTAAATGACAAGAGGGTGTGTAAATAACAAAATTCTTGTTGTTTTGATGAACTGTCCCCTTAAAAGCAAAATGCATTAATGCTCCAGACGGTCTGTAGTCACGGCAGTGTTCCCTATGTGACATTGCAAGTTTATAGACCGAAAATCTGCTTGGTTACTTGAAATTACTTCAAAGAACAAATGAGGATCTTGAAACAACGATTACGTTCTCAGATGACCAATCACTGTGGCTATACTCTGTCTCCGGGCAAAGCGTAACAAGAAGACTTTTTTTTTTTTGCCTTGTTCTTGGCACGCTTCAACCTGCGCAAGCCTAAGCCGCGCTAATTTATGATAGCCGTGACACCAAAAGCAGAATTACACAGGCAGATAAAAACTCCGAAAGCAAATGAGTGGGTAACGAGAGGAGAGCAGGTCAAGACTCTTAATTGAATTAAAAGACGTCTGAAAAAAAAAAAAAGTTACACTTACCTGGCCAATTATAGCTCGGCTGGGGTGTTTACCTTCCAACTCTTCCAAGATCTGTCTGCTACATGGATACAGTGGAAGCTAGCCAAAGATTCACTCATACGCTCCATTAAAGGATCCTGCCTTTATTTTAGATGACAAATTAAACAAATGTATCCAGTTTTAAAGTCTACAAATGAATTAAAAGCAGCACTTGTTGAGGTCATCTGTTCTGATTCATAAATTATCACAGAACTGTTATTTTTTCAGTATTTATAGCCTGAATGTTTGGTTTCTAAAGGAAACTAACATTTCAAAGTGCAAAACTAACTGACTGTTGTGCTGTTTATTTAAGGGAGGATGTTTGTTGAAAATGAGGGTTAGGGTTATGTGTCAGAATATCATTTGATTGGATGTACAGTATGTGACCTTATCAAATCAGACCAGCTGATAACAAACATTACTGAACCGAAGCCATGCCTTCAACATCTTCCAAAACAATCACTAATGGGTAAAAGTCCTGTTTGATGAATTAAAGTCAGAGGCATATTGATCACAGCAGGGCTGGATAGTGACTTTCATAGTGTGCAAGAAACCCCCTTTAAATAGCATCAGCCACTTTATCCATTAAATAACATCATTAGTGTCCCATATCCTGAATAGCAAGGCCGTATCACTTTCCATCCGTCTGATTAATAAGAGATATTACTGTTTGATAATAAAGATCTTTTTAAATCCAGACCTATTATCAGAAGTGATGGTTATATTATGCTGTGTTTGAAAAGCCATTGCATTAAGTCTTTTAGGAAGCGGAGTTGGGGAGGCCCACTTTTTGAAATATGGAAGAGAAAAGAATGACATTTGCCTCTTGCTCTCTGAAACGTTCTCTTCCTCTCTTCTTTCACAGGCACTTTAAGTGGCTTGGCTCCTTTTAGCAGCTACAGTATTACCCTAACGGCGTGCACTCAGGCCGGGTGCAGCGAGAGCCCGTTCGCCATCGGCTTCAGCACTCCACAAGAGGGTAAAGTCATTTAGAAGGTCCTGACTCTCACATTTCTTTGATGAATAATAAAAGTGACGAGAGGGGCTCAAATAGTGCCGAGCCATTTGCTTGAAAACTCCAAACTAATTTGATGACAAAGTGCAATGCCAGGCTGTAATTGCTCCATCTTATTTATTTTTTTATTTCCCCGTCTCGTTCTCACACCCGTTTTTGGAAAGAGTGGTTTTAGGAACAGGGGTAAGTGCGGGATTGAACTCTTTCCCCTTTAATGACATGCATCTTTAATAGCTGTAATGCAGATTAATGGGCTTTTTAATTGCTGTTACATTGTTCATGCGAGAGCCTTGTCTTAATGTAAGGCATCTGAAAGATTAATGAAAGCTTCTTCATTTCACTCAAGCAGAGAAGTAAATCTAAAGACAGTTCGGGCTAAAAAGAATTGATTGTGGAGCTGAAAAGTATGAAATCGAGAATCAAGCGGCCTTTTTCCACCGTTCTCGTTCAATCCGACGAGGCTCGTTCCTGTGGCGTGAGCGCAAACATCATTCCTCTCGCTTTCTTTCAACTCTTCCAGGCTCATTCTTTATTGCCTTCACATCTGTCTGACCGCACAGGCAAGACAAAGAACCTTCTTCCTCAGTCAGCGAGGAAAAAAAATGTCATGTCTATTGACCGAGAGCCTTTTTCCTACATGAAACGGCAAGAATAAAGACAGATTAATTGTCAGCAGCAATTATTTTCTCTGTCTGATTGTAGAAATAGAGCCGCTCGCAAAACAAAATGAGCTCGTTTTTAGGCCTATGTTGTCAGATTTCTCTCTTTTGGCGGTGAGTATAGAGGTTGAAAAATGTAGATAGCGTTTTAATCTCAGTTGGGCTAAATAGCCTTGTTTAAAGGATAGTATGACATTATGGGTCATCGTGGAGTGAAAAAATCGATCTGATGTGGCCTTGATTACTAACCCAAATTACAGTATTGATTCTCCATGAGGGAAAATTTTAACATTGTTTTAATATCACCCACAGAAGCAACTGCATTCTTACCTTACTCTTGATCAGAACACATTTGACCTAAATGCTCATCGAGGCAGTCTTTGTCAAAAATATTTTTAATTTGATTAGCGACCTGAAATGGTGCAGTTCCATAAATATATTTTTATTTGATTGCTTGTTTTATATATATATATATATATATATATATATATTGTAAAATATGTTTTTTTTTCTTTATTATTATTTGTTATTTGACCTGCTTAAATAAATAAACTATATTTAAATATGTTATAATATGTAAATATAAATAAATGAAATATGTAATAATACATCATATTAATAATTATTTTTATTTTGTTGTTCTCTCTACTAGTTAACTAAAGTAATTAACTCTTTGATCATTTTATTAATATCTTATAATTTATAGCTCCAGAGGAGGTTCCTTCACCTACTGCAATCTCTTTCCCCAACTCTTTGTCTGTCCTCTGGGACTCTCCACTGAAACCCAATGGCATCATCACCCAATACATCCTCTACAAAGACAATACTGTTGTGTACCAAGGCAACATGACCAGCTTCAATATCACAGGTAAGCAAGACTTGCCTTTGCTACCTGGTATTCATTGCTTGAATGGAAAGTGTCCAGACGGGGTCAAGTTTGCAATGACTTGATCTGTGACTTTTACTCATTTATTAAGGACATTTTCTGGGTTTATTACAAGCTATAAACAGCATTTGTGCATTAAATTAAATACCACAGCAAATCCCATATTTCCTGGAAATTCTCTTGCGGCTCAATTTTATCCATGTTTACACATTAAACACAAGAATTTTAAAAGAAAACAAATATAAGAGGTCGATTAGCATTTGAAAGACAAAAGAGAACTTGACTCTCTTTGAACTTCGTCGTATATGTTATAACAGTCATATTGTACGGATGAAATACAGAACCGGATGGAATTTGCTTGAAGTGATGAATCTTCAACAAAAATTGTGCTGTTCAATGTGAAACTGGATTTTTTTTCTTTATTATTATTATTATTATTTTTACCCCCTGTTGTCCACGTTAAAGGTATATTTATCCAAAAAGATTTAATAAGTCACGTTTTTTTCACAGGTTGTTTGGTACTGTACCATTAAGACAAGTACAGTATATGTAAGTGACTAGCCTGGGCCCGCCCATACTTCCTTTGACGCTACAGTCTTTTCGTGAGCAAAGTTAGTCTGGCCAAGCTGCCGTTTTAGAGCATTTCAGATTCCCAAAAAAGTGGGAACCAATGAGAAACAAGCTCCCCCCCCCACCCCCGGCACGACTGAGGCGGGTGTAAAGCGATGATGCAGCAGTTCTGTGGTGTTCAAACATGGCTTGTACTGAGCAGTAACAATCGTTCGACTCTGCTGTTGCAACTGTTTTGAAAAATGTTCATGACAGCTTTTCTTTGAAAACGGAGCAGAAGTAATTAAAGTAAGTAAAGACATTTTCCTACTGCTTTAATGAA
>JAUMHQ010000078.1:11169559-11183601 GCA_032361165.1 Enteromius paludinosus | reverse complement strand
AAAAGTAGAAGTACACAAAAAACCTACTCAATTACAGTAACGCGAGTAAATGTAATTCATTACTTTCCACCTCTGCACGTGGACTATTGTAATGTCAGTAGAAAAAATTTAATTATTTTATATAGAGATCTAATTACATTTTGATAAAAGAAAGGCAAATTATTTTTTGACTAATATCCACTAATAGATGAAGTAAATAGGGTCACATTATAATAATGCATTGCCTAGATATAATATTGTACTAAATGTACTTAAACGTTCTATGTTGTTTTATATTGCTATGCTGCTAATATTCAGGTTCTAGTGCTATGTGTGTGTGTGTGTGTGTGTGTGTTACTTGGTGTCACATGTGTATTCATGTATGACTGGTTTTAAATAGACATCAGCGCTTCATTTCATTCCAGCTCATGTGTCCTGTTTTGGGATGAAAATAAAAATGATTGAAATGCTTAAAACATCCTTGAATCCTTTAGATGTAATGCTTAGTTCTGCTTTTAAGCAGTCCTAGTTTGTATCTTTTTTTTTTTTTAGGTTAAAGGCAGAACCTTAGAGATGCCTCCTGATGGTCACGTGACCCTGTATATCCTCAGCGAGACTCCACATTCAGTCCGAGCCAAGTGGGAGGCCCCAGCTAACCCCAACGGCAACCTGACCTACACAGTCCTCTTCACCGGACCAGGTAAATCAAACTTAACTGCTCCCTTCACCCCTCCACATCCCCCCTCAGTTCCTTCGAGTAAACGCAACACTGCCTCCCGGCATGCTGCCTCTGCTGCTTGTATTGACTTCTACTGTTTTCCCTTTGTTTGTTTACAAACAAAAATGCTGAAAGGTCAGCGAACCTTAGCACACCCTGCTTGCGCGGTAATGGGCTTAAATGAATTGTTGTCGGCCTCCATTTTGCTCAGGCTGGCTGCTGGGTGCTATCGTGGGCCAGAACGGCTGCGGGAGGACACCCGCGCTCTTCTCCTCTCGTTCTTTACAGGATGAGAGCGGACAGGTTTGTTAAAAAGCGTAATGGCATGCTCAAAAGGAATCTCCCACTGCTTGCCGCCCTGATCTCTGCTGGAGCTTCCCTTATGCTGGTTAGAGGATAAACGTTTGCAGTAATGAGAGGGTGAGGGGAACAAACACACGTTCTCTTTGTTAAAGTTTGTGAATAAGGTTCTATGGAAGTGCAGATGCAAATGCTTGTCAAACACGTGTGCAGTCACGTTGTATAGTACATACTGAACAGGCACACTTAAGGGGTAAGTGCACACCAAAATGAAAATTCTGTCAATAATTACTCACCCTCATGTCATTCCAAAACCGTAAGACCTTTGTTCATCTTCAGAACACAAATTAAGATAGCAATACAACTGAAATGAAAAAAAAAAAAGTATTCTCCTAGCGTCACACAACAGAAGTTGAGCCACTGAAGTCACATCTGGGATCATTTCAGATGGATGGCTGTCTATGGAGCTTATGGATTTCATTAAGAATATCTTAATTTGTTTTCCGAAGATGGTCTTATGTGTTTGGAACAACATGAGGGTGAGTAATAATTTTTGGGTGAACTAACCCTTTAATATCTATGTTATTGGACTGTACTGATCTCGCAAGTTCCACACAACATTGAGCCGATTTGGATGTTATCACCGTTATCAGTCGTTATCAGCCCATTTGTGTGGGTCAGTAGGGGCCTGCTGGTAAAACATGAAATTACATTAATTATTCTAGCGATTAGATTGTGTTTATTTAACGTCTACACCTACCCCAACCCTAACACCTACCCTTTACCATGATAGAAAAACAGTATTATTGTCGCACAGTGTTAGGAATTTTTTTTTTCGATTGATGTGCGCATGCCCAGTAGTCCTATGGATGATAACAGCCTTCTAAGCACCCTACTGACCCATATGAATGAGCTGATAACGACTGATAACGGCAAATTCAATCGAGTGATAACATCCGAAGCAGGTGCAACAATTCCAAATCCATGTAAATTAATAAGAAGTAAATATATTTATTTATAATTACTGTATACATTCTGTTCTTTTCTTCTTCAGTGAATCCTGAAAAATATTAAGCAGCACAACATAGATAATAATAAGGAATATTTCTTGAGCATGAAATATCAGGATATTAGTATGATTTTTAAAAGAACGTGACACTTGAAACTGGGGTAATGTTTGCTAAAAATTAAGTTTTCCTATAACATGAATAAATTACATTTTAACACATATAACAAAAATATTAATAGTAATATTTCACATTATTGCAGTTTTTTGTTTTTTTTACATTTTTGATAGAATTAGTGCAGCATTAATGAGTTCATTTAAAAACATTTCTAAAACATTATACTAACCACATTCTTTTTATCTAAAAAGAGCACACAACTAAACCTTTTCCCTTTATTGCTCCATAGGGCTGATTTGATCTATTTTTAAGATTCAGTTTGCATTTATATACTGTCAGTATGTGAATGAATTGAGTGTAATGCTGAACCCTGTGTCCCCCGTTCTTTCTTTCACACATCCTGCTGGTAGGCATCCAAAACTCTGTGTATTCCTGGTCAAAGTCCAGCCAGTCTCAGATGAAAAGACTGACCTGCACCTCAGTGTGTCAGCACTTCTTTTTGTCTGCCAGGCCAATAGAATAGATTGTCTCTCTCCATTAATCAAGAGTTCATCTGTACAGCTTACAGATTCTACACATTTAATCCTGCCAGCGGACCTGTGTGTGCGTGTTACAATATGCGTTTTATTATAGCCTGCCCTAAATGAATACATTGACATTTTTATACTGCATAATCGACTACGATCAGCAAATTATAACCCATAATGTGCTTGTTTGTGAAAAAAAAATACCAAAACAGAGGTTGATTCACAGACCGCCATATTACTCTGTCAGCGTCTAATTAAGCTGAGCTCACCTGATCGTTAATATTTGCGAGAGATCGCTTACAAAGCAATCAGCCGGCCACTTTGATGGACGCAGGCCTTACTGTGTATACACTTCTGCTGTTAGTATGGATAAATAAGAATCAGATTTGTCAGAGATTTGCCATTAAGCCATTTGCCATTCAACTTAACATATTACTCTCAGGTTGAAGGTTAATGTATTATTATGTATATTTCTATTGAATTAAATAACATTTAGGCTTAGAACTGATTAAGACTATTGTGTTTGTTTTTGGTCCTCATTGAGTTCCATAGTATTTTTTCCCTGCTATAGAAGTCAATAGAGACCAAAAACTGTTTGGTACTTCATAATCCTTCTTTTGTGTTCAACATAAAAGTATACAGGTTTGGAAAGACACGAGGGTGAATAAATGATGACAACATTTCCTTTAATCTATTCTTTTAATGCAGTGTTTAATGAAATGTATTTTATGAGACGATGAAAATACTTTTTGTACACCACGAAAATTAAAATAACAACATTTAAATTTTCTTTAATTGGTTAATGGCGCATAAAGTATAATCACAAGCTACTTTAAACTGTATATTATACAGATGGTAAGTTTGATGGACACAGACCTTACTTTGTCTACTTCTGCTTCTCATATGAATAAGTAACCATTGCCATTCACCCGTTGTTTTCTTTCATTGTATCACTGTGTCGTATACAGCTGAATCTGTAACTTAATATACCAGCGGTTTGCTATGGATCCTCTCAGCTTGCAGGCCAATCTGAGGTAGTGTGTAGGCCAGCCAGACTTAAAAGTAGCTATCTGACAAGCAGGACGAGCAGCTTACGGACTCAAGATTGTAATCTCCTCGTACAAGCAGATGGAAGTGACCTCTCACAAAGGCAGCCACGTCCCCCCTCTCATAGAGCAAGAGCTTTGAAGTATTCTTCTGAGCAGAGAGAGCAAGATTATGATGTGCAGGGGGATTGATTTGAGAGAGCGAGATCATTGGCTCGCGGACTCTTCCAACCAAACTCCTGTTTTCCTTTTGCCTCGCACACGCGTGCATTTGTTGTTGCTGTTTTCACAACGCTACCTCTGATGGAGATGATAGCTTACGTTAAGTGTGAAGTAGTATTTTTATGCTTTTTCTTGGCTTCTTTGATTATATCATTGGCTCCAGAGGGTTCGGCACTGTTTATTTTTGTATTATTGTGGAGTGTGTTATTGGAGAAGGGAGGGTTTGTTCGCGCCAGGCTAGCAGGGTCAGATCCACAGGCGTCTCACTCTCTCTCGCTCTCAGTCTTTTGTGCCAGGAGAGAAGAAGTTTAAGCGATTTCTCCCAGTGGATTGCTGGGGAATTTATCGGCGGGTGGCTGGCTATCACAGATTAAGGGAAATGTCGATCAGTAATGACCCCTCTACATGTTAGTATTGCAGTAAAGCCAAGCTTTTATGTCAAAAAAATCGGAGCGGGGGCTATTACACATGACAGGGGTGATCAAGGGACTGTGGACCGAGGCTAGCATTATTAAATATTGACTACTCTTGTGATTTATGTAGAGCTTCAGGGAAAAAGTGACTTTTTAACCGTTATATATTCTTTAGTCTCCAAACCCTTCCATTTATCTCTTCGTGGAAATAAAGTGAGTGTTGGCTGCATATTTCTTACTCCCAGCTGAAAAAGGGGGGGAAAGACTCTTGCCCTTTAAAAAAAATGAGACGGATGCTGTTGCGGCAGTTCATTTCAAAAACCGCCAAAAGCGGAATTGGTAAATTGGAGGCAATTATAAGATTTGACTAAAAAAAAGGCTGAGCTGGTTGTAGATGACAGAGAATGATTCTTTGAGGTCATGGAGCTCAGATAAATTCATTAAGCATGTTTATTTTTGCTTAAACGGGTAATTTTTTTTTATAAGTTCTGAGTGTGTTTTTCTTCTTACTTGCACGGTAATATAAAACGTCAGCTAAAGACTTAAGCAGTGGAGGAGAGGTACATTTGTAGGTTTCCAGTCACTGGGGCAATTCATGCTCATTGATTTCTTTATGATGCTGCATTTCAAGCCCTTTAGATGGGGAAAGGGTGGAGGTTATGGACCCAGCCTGCACACACGTCGCCCTTCTTCCTCTTTCAGTGAAGGTAGAAGTCTATCTGGTCCAGAGGAGAGGTGAGAACTTGGGGGAATTAATTCCCTTTTAATTTGCAAGCAGGGCCGTATATCCTGCGGTCGATTGCGTTACAGTAAGTGGTGGTGGCTGGGGACTTGGAGGCTTGGCTCTTGACCTCTTGGTTAATGTGCACACATGCATGGGTCTGACTGAAAGCATTATAGCCAATGAGTGGGAGTGTTGAGAGATGTGTTTGAATTTCTGTGATGGTAATGTGCTGTAAGTTATTGGGCCTTATCTTTAGCATGGACTGTTGCTAGAGACGCAATGTAATGGAAGAAGTAACATCTTTTCTTCTGTATTATGTCACACATCCAAGAATGGCTTGGGTAAAAAAATGTAGGGCAGGGATGTTCATTAAACAATTATTAACGGGAAACACTAAAATAATGACAAACAGCAACAGTCTTTTCCAGTCTTTTTCAGTTGAATGAATTTGTAGTTCAAACACATTTCACTTTTCTGCTTTATTTTGATAATGCTTGTTACAGCTGAGTATGCGAGCATCTTAATGGATTTTCTTTGTTTTCTATTTTTATACAGCTCTTTATTAGGGTTTTACCAGATTGACTATATGCTCACGCACTATTTTTTTCTGCTATTATTTATAAAATTGTATTTCTATTTTTGCCGCTCTATTTTTTCTGTGGATCCAGCTTCCTGTGTTGAATCAATGTCTGGGCTGGCAGAGCAATCAATCCCCATTTCTGGATTAAGACCCAGACAGCCAAAGCCTGGGCTTCCCTGTGTCAGCAGGTCACTGCAGTTCACACACACACACAGAGTAAAGCAGAGTGTCCAGCATCTTCTCATTCTAAAAGTGTTATTGTGCTTTAAAGGTATTTTTTTTAAAAGAAAAAAACATTCCTCTAATTTATAGGATAAGTTTGATTTGTGAACCAAATGTCCTTGCATCATACTGACACCTCGCTGTCTTAGATCCAAGAAAATTGGATCTGTATTTAGGAGATTATCGGCAAAATGATCATCATCCAAGTTCCTGAAGATATCTGCAGGTCAGCATGGCTCTGATCCTTTGATGGGCCTTTATATGGATGTTAAATTGCGTCTCTGTGTGTCTCAGGTCAGATCTTCAGCAGTTTTGAAACACCGGACACAGAGACAAGAGAGCTGCTCAGCACTGGTCAAGAGGGCCAGTGGGTCTCTATAGGAGGACTGCTGCCGTATTCTAATTACACTGTGCTGGTGAAGGCCTGTAACACTCAGGGCTGTGTGGAAAGCTCTCCCACCAGGATCTCTCTACCACCCGGAGGTCAGTACCAAACACTGCTTTCTGTAATTAATTATATATTTGTACTAGACAAAGTAGACACATGCCACACATTGATTGTTTTTTTGCTATATAGATTTAAATTTTGCTTACCTGCAGAGAATTATTGATTAGATTTTTTTTTAATACCAGACAATTTTATCCAAATTTACTTTTTACATTTTGACATTTTATTTAAGGTGTACAGTAAACATTTAATCAGTTCACACATTGCCTTGTAGTATATTGTGTATATATATACATACATGCCTCCACCTGTATATATAATAAATACATACATGTCTTTTTTTATTTAATGTATTTTTTTTTTTTTTTATTATTGGATATAGATTGTAAAGATTGACATAGATTGTAATTCTTAGGAAGAGAAAGCAGAAATGAAATGTCTACATTATGGGACAAGTAATGCACCATGTCTCTAGAAATGTGGGCTTTTTTGGTGAAAAAATGTAATTATTAGATAATGCAATTTGAAATAGGAATAGGTTGGAAGTTATGAAATCTAAATGATCCTCATAAACTGGCTGAAACATCAACTTCTGCCAGAAAGCTGACAAGAATATGATTAGTGTAGTTAGTTGTAAATCAATATGCTGTAACTCACTGGGATTTTGTACACAAACTAAAATGATGCAATCACCCGCTATTGATTTTTTTCCCTTCCAAAACGTTTCTTCATAAGCGAAATGGGTATTTTTTCACATATACAATTTAGAAACGCTCTATTTCCATAATATTGCCATGTTCTTCATTAACAGACAGCCTGTAAAGTTCAGCGCTGGCACATCATATCAGACGCAGAGCTACAGGCTCTCTGCACTAATGTTTAAACACATGCCTCCACACGGGCAGAGAGTGAGCTGTTTGATCAGGCTGAATCTTCTGGGCCACATAACGCTGCTTTGTACAGGGTCAGCAGGGAGACATTGGGCATTGGACATCTGCTGGCTGACAGAGAACAATGCCCGCTGCTGGTGATCTAAAGACATGCCATTTCCTGTCTATGGCAAAGGCAGATAAGAGCGTATGCACACAAGAGTAGCCACTATAAGTTTATTGCCACACTAAGGAGCCACACTTTCCCACTGTTAAATTGTTGTTGATTTTAATTATGACTCTTATGGCTCCAGAATGTTCTGTTTTACGACCTTCTCAGGCAAATGAAAGGTAACAACTCATTGGTTAAATAGGCCTTGGTCCATCCTTCCTTTTACTTAATGGTGTGGGAACTTATTAAGCTGATTTATACAGAGAATGGCTGTTGGGAAGCATGTGACACGCACTGGGTTATATGTGTTTAAGCGAAGGGTAAATTACCATGGAGGAGATAAAAAAAGACACTTTACTGATTTCTGCCTTCCCAACCTCTTATTGTGTTCAGTGGGAAGAAATGGATGGAAAAGAGGGGTCAGTGGACCAGTGTTTCTTCGGATGAGGGTGGATATTCAGTGCAAATTATACATCATTTGTGTTTGATATTTTCCTTTCTTGTTTTTCCTTCTTTTTTCTCTCTAACTGCACGTCATAACCAGGCGCAACATGGTGATAAATGATTTCCCTTACACTGAAAAAAATAGAATTCAATTGTTAGTAAATTTAACAGCATGTTTTCAAGTAAAAATTCTACCCTGAAATGTGCTTTTCGAGCTAATTCCTGCACCTATAATTTGTATGATCCTGCCCACTTCCGGTTGTTGGAAAACAGTGCATTGCTGTCAATGAATCATGTTATGTTTTATATTTACATAGCTTTTTCTTTTAAAAATAATACTATAGCCAGTATAGCCATTCACTCTGAAATGTGCGTCCCGGGGCGGAATGCCTTTGTTTTTGCAGTACCCATCAGTGGCGGTTCTAGACAAATTAGGGGGGCCAAGAAGGGGCCAGTGTTTAACCAGAGGGGCAAATTAAAAAATGACAACAAACCTCGGGTTTCCCCTTTGTCCGCTGTCAGGCTTTGGTCGTTCTACGCTTACAGCATGGCGGGATTGATCTGTGTTCCCATACTACGCAGTACGAGTGAAGTGTCGAAAGGGAACGCACAGGTTACTTCCGTAACCCAGGTTCCCTGAGACACGGGAAGGAGTACTGCGTCCCTTGCCATGCTGCAAGCGTTCGTCGTTTCAGTCGAAGTACCCTGAAGCCGGCTGTGCGCTGCCCGCTTATATATATGCTTCGTCGGAGCCGCGGCCATTGGCTCGCTGTAGATGGCGTTAAGCCGATTGGTTTAATCTTAAACGTTGCAGTTATCACTGTGTGATTGAACAGGCTTCAGTTAGGAAAAAAGTTAGTAACACTGGTAAAACAGTCCATGTGACATCAGTGGCTCAACTTAAGTTATGCGACGCTAGGAGAATATTTGTTTTGCACAAAAAAACCCTAAAATTACATTATTTAACTTGCACGTGGTTTCACCCAAATGAAAATAAGGCTGTTTACATCAGATACGTTAAAGCTTGCGTACACGTTCGTTGTAAAATAGCGGAAGACGTAAGTCACGGGAGAGTTAAATTATGTTATTTTTGTTTTTATTGCACGAAAAAAAGTGTTTTCGTAGTGCGGCAAAAGTTGATCCACTGATGTCACATGGACTGTTGTACCAATGTTTTTGCTATGTTTCTGGATCTGGGATCATTTCAGTTTTATTGCTGTCAATGGAGGGACAGATGGCTCTCTGATATCATCACAAATACCTTAATTTGTTTTTCAAAGATGAGCGGAGGTCTTCTGGGTTTGGAACGACATGAGGGTGAGTAATTAATGACAGAATTTTAATTTTTGTGTGAAATAACCCTTTAAAAGATTAGGTTAAAATGTTTTTAACCTTAGTTTTAAATGTTTTTAAGCAAAGGTATGAACTGTAATTTTTATTTTAATATGTTAATTTAATATTTTATTTATTTGAAAGCTTTCTTATTGCTATTTTAGATCTTTCTATCCCAGTTAAAGCCAGTCCCATACTTATTTTAGGAATCATTAGACTGTCAGTTGTATCCAATATGTAAAAGTAATTTGACTGCAAATTTGCAGGCAACTGTATATTTCCCAGTCAGGACTAATGCATACACAAATTTCCACTGTTTGCACACACACACATCTTTCCTGATCAAAGACACTGATGAGACCACCTTTGCTTTGCTTGCTTTTGCTTTACGTTCAGTGACAATTATCATTCCGTCTGTACCTGAAAGGAAGATCATTTTCCTGTAGGGAAAAGAAAATGAAGTTGCTGGGGCACGTTTCATGAACAAACATCAGCATTTGAAACCCCAGAGCTCTGCCGTTGTCTCATCTCTCACGGAGGTGAACAGAACGCTCATTCCCAGAGGAGTGTGTATGGATTGAGGATTGATTCGGGGGGGAATGGGACATGGCCTTGCATGTTCTTAGATGATGAAGCTGACCTGTAAACGCCACTCCATGTTAATGCCCAGCCTTTAAATACAGACCAATTGCTCTCTGATGGCCCTGTTAAAAAAAAACAGCAGCACGCCCAAGTTAAAGTTCTGCAAAATTGTTCAAGTTCAACACAAAGACACAAGAAGTATAAATTTTAAATACCACACGTTTCCCTCCACTTCTTTCAGTAGATCTTTTGGTTTGTCTTAGCTGAACTGAAGCCTTGTCTCAAACTGTCCTTGTTATATCAAAGAACAGACAGAGTAGAAGGCTTAGGATACAGACGAAACATAAAAGTGCATAGTTTAAAATGATTAGTGACACTTTTGATATACCTGAGGAAGGAGGGAGGTGAAACAAAGGAAGCTTCATGCCGACTGTTTGATGAAATAAGGCTGTGAGGAATTAACTCTTTTGTCAATGGGGTGTCTTACTCTCGTTAGACTCTCCTTCTCACCGCCTCTATCCATCTTTTCTCTCTCTGCAAACTTTAGGGAAGAAATCAAATGCTTTGAACATATTGTTCATTCCTCAGTGTGCAGAACATACAGGTTAACATGACTGTATTTTGGTACAGTGGTGTAGAGGAGGGCAAACGCAAGCATATTTTGTATAAAACCAGTTTTTCTACGGATTTTGTTTTTCTGTGCTCACCTAAAAATAAGTAATACGTACCCATGGCAGCTGAAACAATATTTTTGCCACAATTGTGCTTTAGCCTTTTAGTTCATTTATACACTTATTTACAGTACCAATATTACATGTTTTAAACAGTTGCTGACCTGTTATTTAATGTAGTCATATATTTGTGACGCTCAATTTTATAAGCAGGTTAACATGGGTAACTTTAGCTTTCTAATGTTACCAATCAAAAGTAATTAGTAATATGCTGATTGATACTCAAGAAACAATAATATTGGTAATACTTTAGAATAGAGAACACTTATTTACTATCGACTGTGACTTCCTCAATAAATTCCTAATTTGCTGCTAGTAAGTAAAGTATAGATTAGGGATGTAGAATAAGGTAATGTAGCATTAGGCATCAATATCTGCTTAATTACTACTAATAAATGGCTTCAATTCTAGTAATATGCATTGTTACCATATTATTATAATCAGCATTGAAAAGCTTTTTTTCTGTTTTAATATTTTTGTGACAACCATGATGATTATAATCACGCAACATCACTTGTTTATTTAAATATTATACTAGATTTAATTTTTTAGCTTGAATTCCCAGCAGTTCCCTCATGCTTTCTATAATGTTATTGTATACTATTAGTATGCTATAAAAAAAGCTGTAAATGAAATATTTTATACAAATATATCTATATATATATATATATATATACACACACACATACATAAACATAAAAGTGATAAAATGGCATAGTTTAAAATTATTAGTGAAACTTTTCATGTACTGTACCTAAGGAAGGAGAGAGGTGAAACAAAGGAATGCTTTCTTATAAATATATTACTATAGGCTTTCATCTTCAAATTGTAATATAAATTAAATATGCTACTTGACATATCTTTGTCAATATCTATGAAGTTAATTCACAATTTCTGGGAGAAAATTGTTTTGCAGCAAATCCTACACCTATGTACACTGTCCTACGCTGTCTTTCACTGCATATAAAATATGAATTATTATACATTTTTTAAGTGTAATCAACTTATTTGTTTAATTTTTTTAACACGATAACCTGACTATGCCACTATTTTAGTAGTAGTACTATGGCATGCCAGCAAGAAACCTGACAGTGCAAACCTTTTGTGTTAAAACATATTGGTCAATGATACTTGACTGTACAGTATCTACAGTACAGGTAGATTTTTAGAAGTATGTTTCATTTACATCCTATCAAATGACTTTGTCACCTTTTATCAAATATTTGTGTGGTTTGTGGTTTATGGATGAATTCACTGGTGTGTGTGTTCAGGTCCAAACTATATGAAGTAGTATTGGCATCTCTGAACTGCGGCAATCTGTAGGGACATGGTCCAGACCTGTCCATATGCTCATCATCATCATTATGTTTATTACTGGTTGGCCAGGCTTTGCGCTGTTTATTCCTGCCCAAAAGCCATAGCAGCAAAGGCAGATGGAGCAAAAGAGTGAAATGGCTTTTATCCCCAAGTCCGTCCAGCAAAGCCCTATCCACTCTTCTCAAAGCAGCAGCAGCAGCGTCCCTCTGCAGAGCTTTTTCTTGCCTAAAACAAGCCACATGGACATTATGAAAATTGCAGCTTGGCAGTAAAACTAATTTTGGAGAGCTGACTTGAGTGATGAGACTGACCCCCGCTGAGCACGAGCCACATCCCTGTTCCCGCATGCCAGCCTGTGTGGTGTTGGGTTCAGACGCCCTCATTGTCTCTTCCTTCTCCGTTCAATCAGACTGTCACCCTGTCCTCTTAAATGACGCATGGGTACGTCAAGCTTTGAAAGTCCCACAACAGCTTGGCATATCCATACTCTTTATTGACATAATTGGCAGTTCCATCGCTCATCAATCAAAGTATTAACAGCTTTTTTTCTTGCCGTTATGTCAATGAGTTGATCTCATTTAGTTCGTTCTCTACACCAGAGACTACAGAACCAGGAATGCAGTCTCACCCTCATAACCTTTTGTTTTGTTTTTGTTTTTTTTTAGTGCTTTGACCATCGCAGGCATACTCAATTCTAATTCGTATTCTATGGAGGCGATTCTATTTCAGCGCGGCTGAAATGACTTAAGTAATCAACAGTTATTGAGTTCTTGTGGCTGGACAAGAGGGGGGTTGATTGAGAATGAGACTTCACTTAGGGAAAGGACTTCACTTGGAGCATTGGAGTGCTGTATTATTGAGGCTGATGCTGACTAGATTGCTCCTCAGAATAGATGATTTTTGCCTGGAGTCCTCCCTAAGCACTAAAACAAGACCCAGAATCAAGATGTTTTCTTTCTTGATGGGTGCGATGTGTTCATGTGCTTCTAGGCAATTTTGTAATATACTCTCAATGTCTTTTAGACAGAAATGTGCAAATTCTGCGATCCACATTGCAGTTCCTTATTACTTATTGCATTTTTGTATTGTATTATTTTATTTGTTATATTCTATAATTATATTTGACCATTCTAACTTTTTCAAATATAGCAATTCAATATTAATACTTGAAGTACTTATATTGTGAAACTCAGAGATATTATGTTTTATACCCTCATGTGTGCATGAAGGTGGGTGAATAAATGCCCTGACCAGTGAGATTGTGTTGAGGACGGATGACTCTCGCAGTAAATAAAAGCCGCAGCATTATCCACCGGGTTGATGGTGCGTTGGGCTAGAAGCGAGGCGAGGAGGCTTAGAAGGGGCCAGGAAGTCCTTGTAAATCAGAGGCGCAGAGAGCTGACCGCACCATTAGACAAGTGCCATTCACATTCTCCACCCGTCTCTTGACTCTCTCTTTAAAAACAGAGGAATTCTATCCTGTCTCTCACCAATCTGATATGCACAGATTAAAGATATAGCTCTATGATTCCTCACCGGATGAATATTAAATCTTTAAAACAAAAGAGACATACATTGTATTGTATTTTCTGAAAAGAATGTTCTAACTAAGTAAGAAGTTAGTGTTTTAAAACATTTTACATTTAGTAACAATTATATTTTGAGAACTTGGGTTCAATTGTATTTTAATTTTTAACTATTTATTAACAAATTTTTTTAACTAAGTTTTTATTTTTTATTATTATGACTTATTATCAGTCATCAAAGCTCAGTAAACACTGCTCACAGACATTAAGATTTAATTAACCAGTCATATCCAATCATATAATATGTTTGATTTTCCCCCATTCATTTTCTTACCCTATATACTGTGTGTATATATATATATATATATATATATATATATATGTATATAGTGCTGTCAATTTAATAAAAATTTTTAATGGCGTTAATCACAATCATGGACTGTAATTAATCACGATTAATCCCAAATTTAAAATACAGAATTTACCTGTATTATATATTTTATCACCTGTACCATGTGTTTGGTTCAATCCCTGTAAACATTTACCCAACTATTATCAAATAGTTGATAAAATAGTTGACAAATTTTTTTGTTGTATTCTGTGACGATAAGCGCGTGTGTGAACCGCGCCTCTCAACGAGGCAAGGAGCAGAGGAGAACAAGGCTTCAAATAAACTAAAGTTTTACTATGATCAAACATGGAATATACAAAAAAACAAGAAGCTGACGAGGCAGCGAGCAACACAGACACGACAACCATTACATTA
>JAUMHQ010000078.1:11128528-11163484 GCA_032361165.1 Enteromius paludinosus | reverse complement strand
ACCAAATGAACAGGACTAAACCAAAATTACAAAAAGACAGGGGAGAACCAGACTGAACAGACATGAAACATAACATATTCGACCTTATGTGAAATATTATGCCAAAATAGAACTGCACCTGCACCTGCTATATAAGACCATTTATGAGATTAATAGTACACTTTTGCTCAAAACTCACTTTAAACCAGCACCGAGTGTTTGTAATAACTTCCTTTTGCGGTCACATGTGGAATTTGGGCATTTACTGATGTTACAATATGTTATTTAAAGCCTTTTTCTATCGCTGTACAAATTAATTTAAAATGTAACATTCATTGCTATAAAAATACCCAAATCTCAAGAAAATCACATAAATCCAATAGTAATTGTGTGTTTATTATAATCTATAGTGGTTGTTGTTATGTCTATTTCTGCTGTGTAAAAGTTCTGACTAAGACTCACAACCTCTCTGTTCTTTAATTTGCAGGTATACATTCCAAATACTGTACACATTAGTAAAAGGATCTATTTTCATTTTTATTTGTCTAAATACACTTTTGGCAGCCATGGTACATTATAAAAAAAATAACCCACAAAAAACGCTACCCAGCTTTGTAATTTTTCCCAAGAGAGCGTTTTCAAAATATCCAAACCGTGCGGAAAAAACTGAACTCTGGCAACACGGTGTACACTTTTTCACACAGATAACCTTCCACGCTGCGATGATGGCGAGAAGTTGGGGTCAAACCTTATCAAATGTTTAATTTGCATTCAAAATATGTGAATGCATTAATTGCATACGTTAAAGTGTTAACTTTAGCACATATATATATATATATATATATATATGCACTACTGTTCAAAAGGTTATCAGATATGTATGTTTAAATCTGATAATCCAAGTATCTATAAGTAAACAGTCTATTGTAAATTAAATATAAATTTGGCCACTATTTGTAAAAAGGTCTCTTTTGGAGATCCTCTCAAGGCACATAGTCTGTTGTGCCATTGTGAGGGCTTATTGTCCAGTATGTGATGTAGTATATACAGTAACCTGGGCTCTCACCCCTAAAACACTGCCATCCCCAGCAGTGTTTCCACCCATGTTCCTTAGCATATGCTGCACCGTGCAGGTCTTTTCTCTGCTCCACTTCACTTCTGCATCCTCTCCACATACAGCTCCAGATGGCCTCCTGCCCCCCAGGCTGGCAGCTGCCACCCCCACCTCGCTGCAGGTGGCCTGGGCTGCTCCAGCGCGTCACAACGCTCCCGGACCTCTGCGCTACCGGCTCCAGATGAGGACTTCGGCTTCCCCACAAGTTCACCAGTAAGCCATGAAGACCTTTTACAGTGTTCATATGCTCCTTTCCACACTACATACACATGTAGGTCACCGCTACTGCTGCAAACATCCATTCATCAGTGAGAAATAGTTATTTTGTTCTAAAAAACAAAATAATCTAAAGCAGTGACTTTGTAGTATTTGATCTAAAGAGAAGAAAGCAGTGTTGTAGAGCAGATTTGACATGAATATCAAATAGTAGGCCTAGACCAGGGCTGTCCTTATGAAAAAAATCTTCTGTAAAAAGAAGGAAAAAAAAAGAAACAAATGTTTTATCTAATATGTATGCATTACATGCTCCCTGACAACAAATTGCAATTTAATCAGAAATAGGGGAATTCTCATTCTGTTGTAATAAATAAATGACTAGGCGCATGTATTATATATCACCCTCATTTCCTGGGATTCTTTTGAAATGTATTTCATTGTTCATGTGATTTATTTATTATACTCCATGGTAAATTTGATCGTGGGGCTCTGTGGAAGTTGATGCTGCTTAAAAACCAGCAAAGATTTGTTCCGATCAGCAGGAGTTGTAAGCCGTTTAAAGCGCCGTGATTATATCTATTTTTCATTTCAGTTCAATAAAAAAATCCACTTATTTCTCACTTATGATTTGATTTGCTAAGCACTTAACAGAGAAGATATTTTAATAATTTTAAAGCCTTTATTAAGTCACAATCTACAGTATAAGCTTTTACACTACTAAGAGTTGACAAAATTAGCTTTTGCTAATATAAATGCATTAACTTTTAAAACATCTTTATGCTTAAAAGCTAATAGTGAAAATCGGTGTTCAATTTAATTTTATTACAAAATTTCTTTTGACCTCATACATACACCATTGACATGATAGTCGTAATCACACAATTGCAACTGCATTATTTTTCTTTTCTCTTTGCTTAATAATAAAAGTATTGAGGGATATTAAAAATGTAAACTTAATCTAATCCACTACTATATGTAATGTGAACTGTACTGTAATTTACATTGTAATGCACATGTACATTTATATCTATCTTTAGGTTAATGGACAATGATATGACTGTATTTAGTCACATGGTTAAGGACCTGGAACCCTTTACTGAGTATCACTTCAGACTGCTGGTGTCCAACAGCCATGGAGAAACCAGCAGCCCATGGGTCTCTTTTTTTACTGCACAAGACAGTGAGTTCCACAATTGACACACACACACACATTTGCACAATGTCTACAAACACAACAGAAAGTCATTAAGCACACAAAGAGTGTGTTGTGTTTAACCACATGTCAAGCGGTTCCTCTGTGAGGCTTGTCCCACAGAGAAGAGCAGGTGTTGTGAGAGAGAGTGAGAGAGAAGGAGAGTGGGCAGAGATCACTTGTTAAAGGTACGCCTCTTCCACATGACCTTGCCGGTGTCATTTTGGACTGATTACTGCAATAGAATCATATTAGGGATCATAACAGACACTCTCTGCTAAGTTATAAATTAATTATACTTCAGCCTATTAGCACATACATTATAATTACTGAGCCAGTATTTGCATACACTCAGATTGCACTGTATTATGGACCATCACCTCTTCATTATCATTCTTAGAAACATCCCCCTCCCCACAATGCCCTGCAGCACTTCACAACTTCTGCTTTTGGGAAGAGTTTTCCCTCTGTCTGAGAGCAAAACTACGTGAGCTGAGTAACATTCACAGCCTCATTGAGACTTTTTGTTCAGTTTCTGCTTTGGTCTGCTTGTGTTGCACCATGTGTGGATATATTTTATCTTGCAGCTGCTAATTAGTATTCTTTATGGATGCTTAGCATATCTTTCATAGGTTATATTCCTCTCTAAGAGAATGTCAGAAATTGTCATTGCTTTTAGAACCTCAGCACTGTTGAGCATCGAAGAATATGTCCATGTCTGATGCTTTTAATTAAATACTTTTATGCTTAGATTATAGGCGTAATTTGAGATAAAAAGTATTTTTACTGTGACTTTTTTACTTTGTTTTGTTATCATATAATACCGTTTCTATTTTCTTTCTCCCTAAGTGTTTTTGGACATGTCTATAATGTTAGCAAACTAGATAGACCCGTTTTTCTCTGAAAGCGCCTATGATGGCTATAACTTATATTTAGACAAAATTTTATTTGGAAGTGTAAAACACCCAGATACGACTTTCTAGAGAGTACATAGTAAAAAACCACCAAATTGTTGCTTGCGTTTTTCTTAAAATTCTTGAATTCATTAATTCGTAGAAAAAACAGAAGGTAATTTGAAATGATCTAGACTTAATCTTCAAGTTCCCCTGTTTATAATGATATATGGCACTTGATGCTGACAGCCAGAATAGGTCTGATAAAATAAAGAAAAGTACAGATGCGGCCCAAAAATGCTCACTACATCAGTGTAGGTCATCCTGCCTTTTACAATGAAAAAATTGGATTAAAAATACAACAAATTAAACTTGCAATATTGTTAAAAATGTAATTGTCATAGATTTACCTCTGATTAATTTTTTTGTAAAATAGCAATATAACTAGATAAAATCGTTAAACTAGCAAAATCCTTAACTTTTATTTACTGTGTCTCAGTAGTGACAAATTTGGGAAGAGGACAACTATTTCCAATCTTTCTGAATGTGAGAATGAACTGCACAATTAATAGAATGCGTACCTTGGATGTTATACATACATACATTTTTTGGGGGGAAAGAAACTTTTTTTCAAGATGTTTCCAACTCTGACTTTGGATGAATTCTGTAGAAATGGCCAATATACTGCCATGACCCAGCATGCACCATATTAACAGCTTTTCTAAAAGTCGCTCTAATCCCAGACATGTCAAATCGAGATCAGCATGCTATATAAATCAAAACGGTCCTCCTCCTCACTTTCCATCTGCATGTATCTGGCAGCAGAAATGAGCCTTTCACCCCAGCTCTATTTACACATCTCCTTCTTTGCGGCAGGGGTGATGACTTTGAGAACAGGTGGGCATTACCAAGAAGGAGAGAAATGATTGTTATTGTTAAAGAGAAAAGCCCTTTATTTCTTTTCTGAAATGGGCTGTGAAGAGCCTCGGTGCGGCATATTCGGCTCTCTGCGGCAGGATTATGGGGAAAGCGTGAGTTTTAGTGGCTCCTGGCACTGCTAATAAACACTCTCACACATATCATCAGCCGCCCCATCAACGTGAAATAGTACCCGGCAAAGCCGCACTAAATTAACAGTAGGAAAGAATTGAGGAGATTCTTCAAAATAATGTGGCCGGCTGCATGATAAAGGAAGAGGAAAGGATGGGCAAGGTGAAATAGGAGGAGAGAAACGTATGTCATATTTTCTTTAGCTCTTTTTCTTCTTTGATAGGGTCCCAGACTGCCCGCACGTCTTCATCTCTAATTTAGAAATCCCCTCTAGAGACAGATCTCCACCTCTGTGTGAAACGTTCACAGCAGCAGTAGGCCGTGTGCACAAGCTGCCCTATTTAAGATGCTCGCATATATGTACAGTAAGCAACCAAAAACAGTGTTTTATAAATACATGTACAGTACATATTTAACTTACTGTCTTATTCAAATTTAGCATTGATTTTCTATTATTTTATGGTTATTTTGGTAGAACTTTATTTTTCTGTCTTCTTACTGTAGTTACCTACCAGTACTTTCTTAAGTAAATTACAAGTACACTGTAAGTTCATGTACAGTACCATACTTTTTTTTTTTTTCTTTTTTCAATTTTTTTAAGTCCATACATGTTGTCTGGGACACATTTTTTCAAAAGTAGAGATATTTAGAAAGTTTTACATTTCTGGTTTGTTGAGTGCATTAACCGTACTGATGGAGCTGTGGTGGAAACACTTATCTGTTTGGCTCCTTTTGTGCTGCAGTATGTCAGAACACTACTAGAAATCTCCTTAGTGAAGATGTATGAGCATTTTAAGAATTCAAAAGGCCCTCATTCCTTTCCTTTTTATCATACCATTAAGATTTTATAACCATCTTTTTAATGTAATTCAATCCATGAATTTTTACCCCTTAGACTTGACAGGCGGTTCTGTGAACATAAACTTTGCCATGTAGAAGAGCTCTTTCCTCTGTCTTCTCTGGCTGTGCTAAGACACATGAGTCTGTGTGATGAAAAAACTTGTACCATTTAATTTTTACACTTTTTTCAAAGCATGTATATATGTAGATTGGAAAAGTTGAAGAAATTTAGCATTACGCTCTCAGAAATAAAGGTACAAAATATGTCACTGGGTTGGTAACTTTTCAAATGGTACACTATTTTGTACCTTTTAGGTACTAATATGTAGACTATAGGTATTAATATGTATCTTTAGGGTACCAATACGGACCCTAAAGGTACAAAAGTGGACCTTTTGAAAAGGTACCGCCCCAGTGACAGCTATTGTACCTTTATATCTGAGAGTGTACATCACTTAATCACCAATGGATCCTGTACACTGTATACAGTAGGTGGCATCAGAATGAGAGTTGATTAAAAAAAAAAAAAAATCACAAGTAACTCACACAGATCAGTCCATCAGTTAATGTAATGTGAAAAACCTTGTAGTTTGTGGAACAAATCACTTCTGGTCGTAATATTGTTTTCTGCAGTGAAAAGGTCTTTTGTCTGTATCATGACAGAAATGTCCACAGACTTACAAATGAAAATAGTCCCAAACAGTTCTAAACAAATATGTTGTATATTTTGATGGGAGAGGACAACGGGGGACAGATTTTTTTCACTGGAGGAAGCGTTTTTATGGATTATGGATTTGTTTATTAAAAGCATGCAGCTCTTTGCTTCACAGATGTCATTTGAAATATTACACTGCTTTTGTCACCTGTTTTGGACAGTTTGACGGCACCCATTCACAGGTGATATAACAGTACATTTCTCCAAATTTGTTCCGATAAGGAAACAAGCTCGTCTGCATCTTTCATTTTGTCTTGAACTGTTCCTTTAATTACTGCCCCATTTGTAGTTCTAAAAATGTTGCGGGAAGAGCACCGGCAGCTGTGCAGTTCACCTTGAAATAAGTTACTGTACAATAGTGTACACTTCATCGAATATTCGTTCAAACCCAAAAGAAATTCTTTCATAAAGAATACTTGTGCGTGTTTTTCTTTTCCTTTCAATCTCCTTTCAGCTAAACGGCTTCTTGAAAGCAGCACACGACATCCGTCCTAGTTGACACCAGCCACGCTAACCTTCAAAGCTATCATATTGTCACAAGGACCTCTACAATGCTAAAAATAATCCTCTCTTTCCTTCACGTTCCCCGGTCCCCCCTCCTTTCCTTGTCACTTGATTGTGTTATTATTATGCTAACCAAATCCTTATAAATGTGATTTAAGGCTTGGCGGCCCGCGCTCTTGTTTTCCCTTCTGCTGTAGCGATTTATAGTGGCCCAGGAAAGGCCTCTCTAAGTATTCCAAATGTCCTGAGATTACAGCTGTTGCCGATGCCTGATTGAGGCCGACTGCTGTTATTGCACTGTGTTCTTGCTTGTACCCTGAGAGCAGTAAAGCATCAATAAAATCAAAAGCACCTGCATCTTAAATGAAATTTCAATTGAAAAACTTAACAGCCCTTCAAATTGCGGAATTTAACGCAGACCAGTAAAGCTTAAATAACACTTTGCCTCTGCAGACCCGAAAGAGCGGGCGGCTGAGCCGAGCAAGGAAGGCTGGCTGAGGATGAAGTAAGGAGGGGTGGTTCACATTCAAGGTGACTTGATTGTCTCATGTGGTAAAATTATTTACAATTAAGGAATTTCTCCTGAGAGCCACATTGGATTTGCCGGCGAGCACCTATGCAGGCGTTTTGCCGTAGCGGCGGCCGTGAGCTTTTTCAGTATTCATGGACGCTCCTGAACCTTTGTGGTAATTGAATCAGTTAGAGTGCTGAGTGGAGCAAGCATAAAAACCTGTTAACCCAAAGGTCAGATCTGTGCATTGTTTATTTATCAGGAGGGAGAGGGAGCGAAATCGGCAGGGCCCCTTCACAGACACAGTAAAAAATTACCCCCAAAAATAACAGCTACTAGATGAATGGAGAAATCTGGGCCGGAATCATAAGCAGCGGCTCGCTGTGTGAAGTGAAAACGGATGAAGATTGGGTTAGAATCGAAGCTCTTCATTTCTCCGCATCGTTTCATAAATTGGTGTTATTTCATTAAGCTGAACTATTTAAATGTCTATTTATGATAATGCAATGCATTTAGTTATTGAACACACTTGAGTCATTAAAACATTAGCGAGAATGAATTGCTTTGGCTGAAAGCGCTGTTTATTTGCACCTACTCCGTGTGTTGTTTCGGTGTCTGAATTATGCAGATTTAATGCAGCAAAATCTGTGCTGAATGCAGTTTTGATGGGGAGAGTGGGTCTGGCAGACTTTATTTTTATCACTCCTTCGTTCCAGACACCTCTTGAAAAATATCCAAAGTTTGCGTGCCTGGAAGTATATTATACTGTTCTCGCAAAAATCTGCTTTTCACCGCCAATCAAAACTTGCATTTATTTGTATAGATAAAGAGTAAAATCATGAAATATCATTACAATTTACAATGACTTCTGTTTGTCATCTGTTTTAAAATTATTGCAGTGACTTGTACATAAAAGTTAAAAATTGATTCTAGTTATGGCAATGCTAAATATTCAGTAGCCATTTACTCTAGCCTGTTAAGCCTGTTAATGTTAAGAACAGCTGCTTAATATTGATCATTTTCAGTATTCTTTGATGTGTATAACATTCAAAAGGACAGCATGTATTCTGAATAGAATTTTTTTTATATTATATGTCTTGGCTGTCACTTTTGATCAATCAAACACATTCTTGCACAATAAAAGTAATTAAATAAAAAACAAAAGAAAACATCCTGACTATAAACTTTTAAATGAATCTAATTGACATTGCAGAACTGCTTTAGTGGGTTTAGCACCTGGTTAAGTGAATTGTGGGTGCTTAGTGAATAAGATGCAGGGGTTTGTGCTTAACATTCGGTGGTGCCACTTTATAGTGAGTTTGCTCCATCTGTGTGCTGCTTCTCTCTCATGTCCCTTTTTTCATTATTAGTATAAGTCATTATCTTGCTACTTGTTGTGGTGGCCGCTGAGCTTTAGGGAGAGAAAGCGTACATGTCTCCTCTATACATAGTGAGTCAGTTGGGAGGTGATGGTGATGGGAGGTGGAAAGTGGGCCATCTGTGGGGAGACATCAGCAGCCCAGCACGGCAGAGAGAGAGCCAGTCACCTTGATCCACACGCCCTTGCCGGTACGCCATTACCGTGCTACTGTGGGATGTAAATGGAGGAGGAAAACATTACCTTCAAATGAGCTTTCACAGGGCCTAAATATCAATCAGACAGCCCAGGCTACGGAGCAGACAGGAGACGCTTAAAACGCAACAAAACAACTTCACTTCAATTACCACATCTCATATATTCCTCTAACTGCTTTCATTTTGCCAAATGTTCGAGCTCTTTTACTTATCATTCTTCCGTTTTTTTCTGGAGTTTCCTAACAGTTTTGTCAGAAAAATGGTACGTGAAATTACTGTAATGTAAATCTGCATCCATACTGTGTATCGGGCCTCACAGAATGAGCACAAAAAGTGCAATAAACCAATGTGACATTTTGGATCAGCATTATTCTGAAACCAAGTAGCAGTGCTCCACATAGCAAATAAAGACAAATCATCAAAATAGTATTTTCTCAATTTGCATTTCCTGAAGGAAATGCCAGTGCTTGCAAAGCAGCAAAAGAAGGTGTTCAGGTAATCTTAGGTTTTAGGCCTCAGCTGTGTTAACAATGCTGCATTTGCCATTGTTATGGCTCTAAGTATGCATCAGCACAAAGATGATGTTTTTATTTTTAATTTTTTTTTTATACAAAATCAATGGTATATAATGCTGTTTACACTCCAGCATTCCAAAATATCACTTGTGTGCATCAGAACAAGAGGGAAAATAAATGATAACAGAATTTGTAATTTCCCTTCAGGGTTGGGAGTTTAAGCAACGTGGTGTAAAGGTTCCTGTACACATTAACCACTTAACCCTTGTGTGACATTTGACATTTTTGCCCATTAATTAATTTATTTTTTATTTATTTGCCTGTGTTAATACTAAATGCATAACTTTAGGCTCAGGTGTGTGTTTTTATTATAAGTTTTATGTTCCACCCTCTTTTCTTTTAATAAATCTATTTTACACTAGGTACAAAAAAAATCTCTCAGGACCTTTTGGAATATTTTTAATCGCAGTGCCTTTAAAACTATGCAATGTTTTAATAGGCTTTGATTCTGTTGGCAAGGATTCAAAATCACAATTTTTTTTTTACCAGATGGTGCAATTTTTTCCAGGTTTGGTCTATAAAACAAACACTTGCTTTATTCCTGTTTTCTGCTTCAAACACTGTGTGCACGTTTGCTGGCATCTAATGGGGAAAATTTGGTACTGCGCCAAACAAAAGTTTTCTTAAAGCTCATTTTTTGGCATATCAACCTCAAATTTGGAACACAGCTTCTTTAGATTGATAGCTTTGATTTTCTAGCAGGTTTAGTATTTATTTAAATCATTAAATATATATTTAATATATAATATATATATTTTTCATAAATTTCACAAGCATAATGTTTTTGTTTTTTTTGACCAAGCATAAGTCTGTACTCCCAAGCTTCATATTTTTTTGACTTGGACATTTTTGTCCACTATGGACCTATGTGTAACTTTTTTTATTGACAAACAAGGGTTAATGTATTTTGTTAAATTAAATTAAAGCTCAAAACTCCAGGCATAACCAAGGAGAAAAGCTATCAGATGTGTGAGAGAGAGAGGAAGTGAGTGCATAGGGATGCTGGCATGTGTTTTTGGTACATGCATGTGTGGATGTGTAATTATGAAAATGACCCGAGCTGTCCGGGCTTGAAGATCCATGAAGGATTTCTTGATCTTAGTGCTGCCATGGCGGCTGTTTTTGTAACCACTCAGAGAAAATGACTGGGCAAGAAACTTAAGTGATTTCCTCCAATTCACTACAGACCCTTCAGAGGTTCGCCTCAAACATCGCTGATATCCCTTAGCCGCATCACCCCAACGAATAAATCCATAAATATAATTTCATATTTGCTTGCAATATGCAGCGGCTGACTCCATCCTCTTTGGCAAATGAGCTGATTTGCACACCGCCTGCTCTACATTTTAATCCAGAGAATCAGGCTGCTCCAATCAGACGGTGTCCTTGTGCTGTCAGTCTCAATGCTGTGCTGTCAGAGCGGAGCTGCGTCTCTCTAGATCAGGTGTGGCGATTGACTGTCCTGCAAAGTTTAGCTCCAACTCTAATCAAACACACCTGAAGAAACTGATTACGTTTTTAGGATCACTTGAAATTTAAGGGCATGTGTGTTGGATTAGAGTTGGAGCTAAACTTTGCAGGACAGTCGATTGCCAGGAGCAGATTTGTAATGTTAAAATATTGGTTATATTCATAGTTTCAACACAATAATATTAATAATAATTTATACAATAATAAATCAATTTCCAGTTATTAATATTTATCATAATTGTTATTAATAATAATAAATAAATAAATCTTATACCATTTCCTTTCTTTTTAGAATTTTTACAGTTTTATACATGCATAAATAAAGATTGTTTGTTTTTTTATCTTTATATAGTTTTCAGATAGTTGTAATTATTTTTATCTCTGTCTACTGTAACACATTTTTTGAGTGTGTGTGTGTTTGTGTTTCATTCAACACTAGCAGCAACAAATGTATTAGCAAAAAATAATGATTGTTTCATGACTGATTTATTTATTTTATTTATTGTATGTTAATTATTTTAATTATTTAATATTCATTTTCTTCTTTCTTCAGGGCCTGGATCTGTTGACCCACCTGTACTCTCTGACATCCAACCCAGAAGTGCTTCTGTGTCCTGGTCTCCTCCATCCCAGCCCAATGGCATCATCACCCATTATAACATCTACCAAAACCACCAGTTAAGTGCCAGTGTACCAGGAAACAGCACCAGCCACACTCTTCCTCAGCTTACACCCTTTCAGCACTACACCATACAGGTGGAGGTGTGCACAACAGCTGGCTGCACTCTTTCCTCTGAATCTCACTCTATACGCACCCCTCCAGCCCCCCCAGAGGACATCCCAGGTCCGCAGCTTTATTCCGACACCCCCACCTCAGTGCTCTTGTCCTGGGCCCCTCCACGTCAAGCCAATGGTGAACTGGACGGCTACACCATTGAGAGGACAGTCACTGGCACACAACACATTTCTGTTGTGGCCAGTCTGCAGCCCAATCAGACTCTCACTTATCTAGACAGCTCTGCTACACTCAGCCCCTGGACCACTTATGAGTACCGCATTGTGGCGCACACAAGACTGGGAGGATCCAATAGCAGTGAGTGGGAGAAAGTGACCACTAGACCTTCAAGACCTGCAGGACTGCAGCCACCTCATGTGCTGGTTTTAGGACCAGAGTCAGTAAAGGTACATGGAAAATCAGTTTGCGTATCTTTTAAAGGGATAGTTCACCCAAAAATTAGTCCTACCTAGGTATATAAGACTTATTTTAGATGAGAGCAGTCTTGAGTTATACTAAAAATGTCCTAGCTCTTCCAAGCTTTATAATAACTGTGAATGCGGGTCAAGATTTTGAATCCCAAAAAAGTGCATCCATTCATCATAAAAAGTATGGAGTCCGCATGACTCCAGGGGTTGCATTCTCAAAATTCTCATTTGTGAAAAAAACGATATATAAAAATAACATATTTTTATGACATATATATTCATATTCACCTTGGATGGCTTGGAGGGGGTAAATCATGAGGTAATTTTCATTTTTGGGTGAACTATCCCTTTAAATGAACGTGTTTTGGTGTCTCTCAATCCTGTCCCACCCTCTTGTCAGCAAGCTATATTGCTTTATGCCGCCTTTTCTCCAATGAGGTGCAAATGAGGACTTTGCTGTGATTGTTAGTGAGAAGCTACTGTATTTCTTCCCATTAATGCCACACCCAGAGCATCCATCATTATTCCAGTGACACCCTCATGCTATGAGAACAGTGATACGCATGGTTTCCAGGTCATTCCAGAGCTGATTATTTAGGAACAGCCAATTAAGATTGTCGGAGTATAGTGAGAAGCCCTTATGAATGTGCCCTTGGTCATCTAGCTAACCCTTTAAAGATTGTACTTCCTTGTTTGTGTCTGTAATGTACATAAAGCATGCCAGACCTTATTAACACTGACAAAGTAGAGTGTTTTGAGGCAAACTGCATAGACATCCCTGTAATTCAACAGACACGATACTCAAGAGGGCTAGGTAGCTTGCAGTCTTTTGGCTGGTTTACAAGTTGGATTTAAGGGGCGTTAATGTAACCAAACAAGCTTTGCAGCTTAGATCCTGCAGTGTGTAAATATACCCGTGCACCCCCTCTCTTTCTCTCTTTGTTATTTGTTGTGTGCTAGAGCCAAGAAACATGGACAGAAATGCTTACCACTTCAAACAAAAGCAGCATTTGCATAAACTTGCTTGAATTATTCATTTTCCCCTAACCTCAGGTTTAGTGTATTGTAATATCATTATTATTTCATTAATTTGTTAACTGCTGCATTTGTATGTAACTGGATGAGGACTCTTCTACATGTAAAAGCCAAAAAACAACTGTTCGCATTAGCATACGCTATATTAAATTGCTGTTGAGATCCTAGCAGTCTCTGTTGTTAGCGAGTGTTGATGATTTTGTTTCAGTGAGATGCTGTGCTGATCCTACATAGGCAAGGGTGCACTCTGACCATCGTGGAGATGATTTGGAACGCTCTTAAAGATTCAGTATAATAGAAGGATTCTTGAATGAACATGTAACACTTAAGACTGGAGTAATGAGGCTGAAAATTCAGCTTTGCCAACACTTAAATTACATTTTAAAATACATTAAAGGGGTCATATGATGGTTCTAAAAAGAACATTATTTAGTGTATTTGGTGTAATGCAATGTGTTTATGTGGTTTTACGTAGGTAGGCCTGTCATGATATAACTTTTTGTTGTGCGATAAATTGCCCCATAAAAATTGTGATAAGCGATATTATTGTCATTTTAAGACCATTTTATGCCACTGAATGTATAATTATAATATAACAGCATAATAATGCAAGAAGGCCTGCACACTTTCAATTGACAACAAACATTTAATTCTTAAAAATATTTAGATCATGGAAATTAATTGTCAAAATATTAGATACCTTAAAAAAGTTTAATAAATTGTAAATAAATATTTTCTTAGTAGAAAAAGACAAATGCACAAAGAACACAATTTTTTGTTTTTATTGAGTGTAGGCCTAAATAAAAGTAAATCCACCCGATCCCGCTGGAGCATCTTGTGGAAACATCTGTTCCTTTTCAGGAACTAAAGCTGCATCCAAGACTCTTTGGGAACGCCCTCAGCGTGACCGTGCTCTGAATCGTATGTGGAATTAGCCAATGATGAGTTGGGACGTCATAGGCGGGTGACGTCATCGGCCAGGAAGCATATAAGCACGTGGAATGCTGCCGGCAAACTAGCTTTTGGTCATTCAGCGAAGCGCTCTGTGTTTTATGTGTGTGTGTCTCTAGCTTAAAAGTGTCTCTGTCAAAAAAGAAAAAGAAAAAAAGGGGCAAGGGTGACTTACTGTCATACAAAGTGCGTGTTCTTCCCTGCAAGAGAGATATTCATATTGCCGGTGAACACATACATAGTATGTGTAGTTGACCAAAGGGCTCTCTTTAGTGATGAAAGAGAGCTTAAAACAGTGATTTTGTGGCACTGGTCCCGTTTCTAGCTGAGGCTGAGCGGTGCGAGTGTCCACGGATCGCTGACTGCGAGCAGGGGATATTGAGACAGATGAGTCCCTATCTCATTTCTCGAGGTCTAGCGCTAGTCATACGAGAAAGGAAGCGAGTTTTGCTACTTCCCCTCGTCAATGCAGCGCTCCTCTCTGAGGGGGAATCCTTTTATTATATCCTCAAATTCTTTCTCACAGACGTGAGAGACAGACATGTGTTGTTGCACACCGACAACACATCGGTTGTCTCTTACATCAACCACCAAGGAGGTCTGCGGTCACGCCCCTTGTACAAACTGGCACACCAGACCCTTGTGTGGGCCCGGGACAGATCCCTCTCACTGACAGCCATCTATATTCCCAGGGCATCGAAGTGTAGGAGTGGACATCCTGTCGAGACAGGGGCTGACGCCCGGGGAGTGAATCCCCGAGGGGTGAAGTAGATCTGAGATGTATCATCCAGCCTCTCTAACGTGACCGAAGTCTGTCTGTACATCTGCTCCCAGGAGTTCTGGGAAGAGTGCGCCGGGACGCGCTCAGTCTACTGCCGAGTATGGTTCTCAGACCTGATGTCCCTTCTAGACGGCTCCCCAGGGGAGATACCGATCAGAAGGGACCTCCTCTCACAGGCAGGGGGCACCATTGTGCACCGTCGGATAGAGTTGTAGTGGCTGAGAGTGTGGCCTGTGACGGGGCACAACTCTTAGCGGCAGGTCTCTCAACCGAGGTTGTTGAGACCACCCTCCAGTCCAGAGCTCCATCCACGAGGAAACTATATGCCCTAAAGTGGAAGTTATTTACTTCCTGGTGTAGAGAGCATCAGCAAGATCCTGTCAACTGCTCTGTCGGTACAGTTCTGGAGTTCTTGCAGGCTAGATTCTCTACTGGGGTCACCCACTCCACCTTGAAGGTTTACGTGGTGGCAATATCGGCTTACGACGCCTCTCTTTGGGACATTCAGTGAGCAAAGAACCCCATGTCATACGTTTCCTCCGTGGTGCACTAAGGTTGAGGCCTCCAGTACGTTCCCGGGTACCAGCCTGGGACCTGGCTGTCGTGTTAGAAGCCCTCTGTGGGCCACTAAATTAATTTGAGCCCATATGGAGATTTCAGATCATTTGTTGACGATAAAGACCACACTACTATTAGCGTTGTGTTCTCTGAGGAGAGTAGGTGACCTTCAGGCCCTTTCGGCGGCCCCTACACATCTTGACTTTGCGCCTGGCATGGCCAAAGCTTTCCTGTACCCGCGAGCGGGTTACAGCCCTAAGGTACCTACGGTCACACCTCAGCCAGTTGTACTACAGGCTTTTAACCCACCAGCCTGGCCTGCAGAAGCTAAACTGTGTGTGTCCAGTGCGAGCACTGGACGCATACGTCCACAGAGCTGGACCCGGGATAGATCCCTCTCACTGAGAGCCATCTACTTTCCCGGGCACCTAAATATAAGAGCAGATATCCTGTCGAGACAGGGGCCGAGGCCCGGGGAATGGTTGCTCCACACCGAGGTGGTGGAGCAGATCTGGAGAGTATGCTACAAAGAGAGGTGGACCTCTTCGCGGCAAAAGAAAAAGAATGTGCAATGTCCCCTGTGATACTCTCTAGTTCATCCAGCTCTGCTGGGGCTGGATGCCATGGTAAAGAGGTAGCTGAGCCTTCCTCTGTATGCATTTTCCCCCGATTGCTCTGCTCCCAGGAGTTCTGGAGAGAGTTAGCCAGGACACGGTCAGCCTACTGCTAGTAGCACCGTTCTGGCCGGGCCAAGTATGGTTCTCGGACCTGATGTCCCTTCTAGACGGCTCTCCATGCGAGATTCCGATCAGGAGGGACCTCCTCTAACTAGAGAGGGGTACCATAGTGCACCCTCGTCCGGAGTTGTGGAAACTGAGAGTGTGGCCTCCGAGGTGGCACAACTCTTAGCCACAGGTCCTTTAACTGAGGTTGTTAAGACCATCCTCCTGTCCAGAGCTCCATCTACGCTGTGGAGAAAATCCGAGCAGTTGCTTGTATGCTTCGGTCCCCCAAGAAGGGGCTTCCAGCGACCAAGCAGACTTTAAGCCATTGGATAGTGGATGCCATCAATATGTCATATGAGTCTTCTGGTCTCCCACCAAGGCTAGGAGCCAGATCACACTCGACACGCAGTGTGGCGGCCTCGAAGGCCCTGCTACAATTTATGGATTCGGACACGGACCAGGTTCTGTGTTTGGCATTGATCATCACTGCTGAATTTCATCTTTGAAATTTCGGGAAAAAATACAGAGTACATGACCTCGGTGTCCTCAATGGTTGATACGGCACTGGGCACAGATCCATAAACAAGGCCATATCTGCAGATTAAACTTTTCAGTAGAAGGATTTAAACAAACACCTCATGACTACATAAGCACAAGTGGAATGCAAAAAGCATTTTTTTGTTATTTTTTTAACATATTGTGTTTTTTCATGACTAATCCTAAATCTTAACATTTATCCAATCTACTATTTCATCTACTCTCCCCAGGCATGCACAATATGTTTAATGTGTCCACCAAATGCTGATGCCTCCCTTGCTCCAGAGACAGTATGTACCTGTACCTGTAGCATCAACAAGCAGCGTTTCCTATGCAATTCCATTAGGATTTCATTATGATCTCCAGAGGCTGAGGCCTCTTTTAAATGTAATGAAAGGAATATTCTGTCTTGGGTCAAAGTCAGGGTGCCTTCGCTTCATCTCATGACGTCGGTTTCACAAACTCATCGATGTAAAAGCCTGAGATGATGTGTTGTGATTTCGTGCTGGACTCCGGCCCTTCTCTAGAGCCTCAGACACAATTTCAGTTTATAACTACATGACCACGAGAACGATGCTAGACTCTGCTTCCAGCGACCAAGCAGACTTTAAGCCATTGGATAGTGGATGCCATCAATATGTCAGATGAGTCTTCTGGTCTCCCGCCAAGGCTAGGAGCCAGATCACACTCGACACGCAGTGTGGCGGCCTCGAAGGCCCTGCTACGACTTATGGATTCGGACGCGGACCGGGTTCTGTGTTTGGCATTGATCATCACTGCTGAATTTCATCTTTGAAATTTCGGGAAAGAATACCGAGGACATGACCTTGGTGTCCTCAATGGTTGATACGGCACTGGGCACAGATCCATAAGCAAGGCCATGTCTGCAGATTGAACCTTTCAGTAGAAGGATTCAAACAAACACCTCATGACTACATAAGCACAAGTGGAATGCAAAAAAAATTTTTTTATGTAATTTTTTTACATATTGTGTTTTTTTTATGTAAATGTAATATATATGCAATATATTGCATCACCAAAGATTATTGAGGTAATGTACATATATTGTGCTTTAAGGCGATATATTGCTTGTAGTGACGGGCCTAGCTTAGGGTGCAAAAAAACATTATTTTCCAAATACTGTAAATTTTTGTTTCTCCTCTAAGCCCCACGTCCTGAAACGGGTCGATTTGTACAAAGCTCATAGCGAGGTGTGCTCTGATTGGCCAGCTATCCAGTGTGCACTGTTATTGGCCGAATACCGCAAACATGTGCCGGAAATGTTACTCCTCTTACCATAATGTGATGCTGTGTCCCGTTTAACAAAACAATAAAACACATTACAAACAAGGCATTTGTTGCATCCATTGGAGACATACAGTAATTACTGATTATCATGACAGTACTGTCTTTTTACGTGTCATGTTGCATTGCGCCTCAACACTATATCTGCATTCGTGACCAGGAAAAACGCTGAACAAGCACTACCCTTCACTACTCAAAACTCATGTCAGATCTTCTTTATGAAACAAGAGCTTGTAACACTCTAAAAAGAAAGGACATTTTTAAATCACATCATACGACCCCTTTAAAATAAAAAAAGTATTCAATTAATTAATTGTAATCATATTTCTGAATTTATTTTATCAAACTGGATTAAAATGCTTTCTAAACCAGCCTTCACTCCTGCTTAACCCTTTAATATCCATTATTCTAACTTTTCTGTCATGACTAATCCTAAATCTTAACATTTATCCAATCTACTATTTCATCTCCTCTCCCCAGGCATGCACAATATGTTTAATGTGTCCACCAAATGCTGATGCCTCCCTTGCTCCAGAGACAGTATGTACCTGTACCTGTAGCATCAACAAGCAGCGTTTCCTATGCAATTCCATTAGGATTTCATTATGATCTCCAGAGGCTGAGGCCTCTTTTAAATGTAATGAAAGGAATATTCTGTCTTGGGTCAAAGTCAGGGTGCCTTCGCTTCATCACATGACGTCGGTTTCACAAACTCATCGATCTAAAAGCTTGAGATGATGTGTTGTGATTTCGTGCTGGACTCCGGCCCTTCTCTAGAGCCTCAGACACCATTTCAGTTTATAACTACATGACCACGAGAACACTGCTAGACTCTGATGTCAAGTTGTTCAATGATACTAACAGGTTCAAACGTATGCTGTGTTTTACTGCAGGTGACATGGACCGCTCCACTCATACCCAATGGAGAGGTTGAGCGGTACGAGATCCGCATGCCTGATCCACGCATCTCACATACCAACACATCTAAACTCAACCGCACTGTTACCAACCTGCTGCCCTACACCAACTACAGCATCACCATCCTCGCCTGCTCAGGAGGTGGAGGTCATGTCGGAGGCTGCACTGAGAGCCCTCCAACGCTAGTAGCTACATTACCCACAATTCCAGAAGGTCTGTCTTCCCTATCAGTAGTGGCAATCAGTGAATCTTTCCTGGCTGTTTCATGGCAACTCCCATCAAGGCCGAATGGGCCCAACATAAGGTAACCAGTTAATTTTATATCTACATACTATGTCTAAGTTTTTCCTGGCACACTTTTAAGTAGTGTTACTAGAGGAATTTATTTATTTATTTATACATTTGTTTATTTTATATGTATTTATTTTACTTGACGTGTATGCATATGGCTGTAAATTTGTTGTTAAAACATTACATTTAAAGTAAAATGTATTTTTATTTATTTTTCTTGATTTAGTATTATATTGCTATATTTGAATTAAGTAGATATGACTTTAAAATGTTTATATTATTTTATTATTATATGTTTATATTCCTTAAGTAAAACCAATCAATCAAATTATTTGTTCAAAAAATTATAATAATTAATGAATTGTTTTTCTAGTGCTGTCAAATTATTAATCATGACTAAGTGCATGCAAAATAAAGTTTTTATGTATTTAAATATCTAAATACACACACATGCATGCATACATTTCAGAAAAATATTTTATATATTAAATACATTTGATATAATATATGAATTTAAATATACATGTAAAAATTATGTATGTGTGTATATTATATACAAAATAAATGTACCAAGCACACATTATATGATGTAAACAAGCACGTTATTTTGGATGCAGTTAATTGCAAAATAAAATTGTATTATTATTATTATTATTATATTTAATGTAGTATAGCTGTGGTTGTAAAATGGATGTTTATGTACTTCAAAGTAAAATGAATTGTAACCCCAATTTAGAGTTATTTATATGGTAAAGACATTTCTAAAATCTCTTGGGAATAATCCATAACTCTGCCATTTTATATGAGAACAGCAAGTGTCTCCCTAGGTTGTGAAGAGCGAGGAACAACATAAAAGTTCTTGTTCTTTCTCACTGTATATTTTAGTCTGTTTTTGAGCTGATTAGGTGGTAAATAAAGGTCTGTTCACGGCGGATGATTAAAATTCATGACTACTTTTCCCGCTGCTGCTCTGTTTGTTTAACTAGGCTTATAAAGCGCACATTAAGCTGAGCTCTCCTGATTACAGGCAAAATTAGCATTACTGTTGAGGGAGAAAGAAAGAGAGAGAGAGAAAAGACAAAAGCACAAACCCAGCGAAACAGCGGTGCGGGTGAAATGGCAGGAGGATTGTGGGAGTGGAGCGGGCTCTGATTATCTGGCTGTTTCCGCTGCCCTCAGATTTGAGCTGTTGAGACGGAAAACCCAGCAGCCCCTGGCCTCCCGTCCCCCTGAAGATTTGAATCTGTGGTACAATGTTTACGCAGGAACCAAATTGTTTCATGAAGATAAAGGCCTTAGCAGGTGAGATTACTGAAATTAGCTTTAATGCAAACTTTGCTTGTGTGTACAAAACGTTTTTGTGCACCGATGCCATCTTTTTAATGCTGTTCAAAGATACTTTGAGCAAATATTCCATAGAATTAAATTGTTTTTAGCTAATCTTTCTCTGGCACTCCTTGTGTGTACGCTGAACGACTCCAACATAAAACCCCCGAATGTTTCTCGTGTATCACAGATTCTGTCATTTAGATTCATGTCTGACTTCATTTAAATATTTTCAGTCCTTGTAAAAGATTCACTTTAAGCTTGACTTTATGCAGCATTTTTAAATACGCGACTTCTTCACACAGCTTCAAATTTTTTGTTAATATAGATAGACACACATTGTAAAAACAATCACACTGACCACACATTTTTCAATAGTTATATTTTTAATAGTTGTTGTATTAATATATATATATCATACAATCATACACACATATAGATAGATGTTTATTAGTACATACAGTATATATCACATATACTGCATGACCATATTCTACATCTCTAATCCTACCAATTATCTGAACTTTACAACAAATTATGCAATTAGGAGAAAGTCAGACTTAATGGTTTGTTAATATTTTAGATTTGGACCTTGCAATAAAGTGTGATCAATATTTTTTCTAATTATTTGATGTATTATAAAGGAAAGATTCTGTGATTGTGGCTTCAGAAAATGTCCATGTGCATGTTTTCAAATGTGTTACAGGTACACTTGGTACGAATACAAACTTCTTGTTCACAATGATGTTGGCTACGCTTCAGCAGAGGAGGCCACAGGGGTCACACTGGCTGGGCAACCCCTCACTCACACCAACATATCCATCCAAGTTCTCAATCATACAGCGATCCTGGTCTGCTGGTCCACCCCAGGTAAAAGTCTAGATTCTCTATGTTAAACTTATCCTGGCCCCTGACCGAAAATGCATTTCAGGAAGGAATCTATGTTTAGAGAATTTGTTTTTGAGATTGACCTTTAGTGTCTCCTGTCTCGCTCTATATTTTACTTTCCCAGCTCTGCAAGATTTGCAGGGAAGTGTGGAGGACTACATCCTCACGGTTCTGTCCACCCAGCACAGGCAGACTCTTACACTTGACCCCACTGTGACCTCTGTGGTCATCTCTGACCTGCAGCCCAGCACAGAGTACAAACTCTCCTTGACTGTATCCAACGGCGCTCATAACATAACCAGTCCGGAGGTCAGCTGCACTACTACAGATGGAGGTGAGTGTATATACCACACAGACGTTTGATACACACATCTATATTGACTGCCAAGCCACAAGGTCCCAGATTTGTTGTGTATTGTTAAACCCTCCCCATTTGATTAAATCATGAACATAACTCAAAGCGTTTAATGCATGTAAGTGCATGGACTGGCTGTACCGTTTATAATGTTCTTGTTTGCCCCTTAAAGGAATAGTTCACTAAAAAATTATCATTTACTCAGCCTCATGTAGTTTCAAATATGTGTGAATTTCTTTGTTTTGCCGAACACAAAGGAAGATCATTGGAAAAATATTTGTAACCAGGCTGCTTTGGGTCACCATTGCCAATAGTATTTTTTTCCTACTATGGAAGTCAATGGTAACATTAAAATTTTCTTTACTGTAACTTTTAATCAATTTAATGTATCCAAGCTGAATAAAAGAATTTCTTTAAAAAATGACTGAACATTTGAATAGTAGTGTATATTTCATGAATATATTTCAGCTCAGCAATGTAAATAATTACTATTTTTGCCACATTCAAGAGCAAAAAGACCAATTGTTGTTTTTGCCAATTACGTAGTCTATTATAAATTAAAGGATCTCGTTTTCTGCAACTATGCGAGTAATATAAAAGTTTGCAAAGCGTCTTACGTGATATTTCAAATCCTCCAAGTGGTTTCAGCTGAAATACAGAGTTTACTAGACTTGGATTAAAGGTATTTCCTAATTATGGTTTTCCTGTCAAGATTTCAAATATTCCTGTGATTTCTGTCAGCCTGCCTCTCTCATATCATTCCAGCAGCCGCTGCTCACAGAGATAAAAAACGGATGAGAAGAAGAACTGATTGATTGAATATTTTCCCTCTGTACTCTAAAGGCAAACCTCACAAGCTGCGGAAAAATTTGCCTTTACCAAAATTTTGATATCTTGACCTCTGTGCTATGATCAATAGTCATTAAGCTGTCCTCTCACACAGTTAATGTACTGATGCACTGATAGCACAGGAAACAGATGAAAGCTCAGCAAACCTCTTCTATACACACACACAGCACTGCGAGTTAAATTATGCCTTACGCATTAAAAACTAAACAACTGGCTTTCCATAACATGCTTCAACTTCTCTCGCTCCCAACTATCAGTATAATTAAAAATATTAGAATATCATTTGCTCCTAAATAAAGGTTACAGGTCATTTACCAAATAGCTAGTAGTTGTGGCTTCATTATTTTACAGCCTAAAGGGCAGCTTATTAAAAGCAGTTGAACTTAAAGATCATTCTGTGCTGCATGATAGTGTATATGTTAAGAACCTGCTAATTAAAAACTGGACTGAAGACAAGGTTGTCCGTGTGAAGTCTTGCAGAAATTATATAGAAAGAGATGCTTCAGCAGAGCACTGATATCGGTCACATCCAAGTGTGTCTCATTGCTCTTTTGGTCAGTGATGGGGAGTAACAAATGGCACTAAGCATTTTTTGATGTCTTAAGTAACAGCCTTTTCAAGTAGTAAGCTACTTTTTTTCAGTCAATAAGTCAATAACCAAATGTGCTCTTAGCTTAAAGGTGGCATAAGGTGGTTGTTAGTTGTTGCCAAATCTGTCTCTCAAACCCTCAGTAAGATCTGCAGTAAGGGTACAAGCACTTTAACTTTACTAGAAGATATCTTAGATGGGGTCTCTTCACTTGTTGACCTTTGTGTTAGCAAGATATCTCCTGAAGAGAGAGTTTCTGAGGCTTTTGAGCAGGAAGAACAGCAGTTATATTCTTTAGAGAGAGTGTAAGTGTCAGGACCCCTGCTCTGTATCGAATTCATTCCCCAGCCCGTCATGTCAGCCAATGGCTTGTTCAAAGCCGCTGCTGAGATATTTGATCTCTCAGCTGTCATTAGCACTACACTCATGTCTTTCAGCTCTCTTTCACAAACTAACTTCACTCGCCTCAGAAAAAAAGCTTTATCAATCATTCCCTTTTTACATTCTTTTAGAAGAGCCTTACAAAGTTGTCACAATAGCTGTTTACTAGAGTCACATCAAGCTGAAAAATAGGCTCTCTGGTCTTCTTTTGTAAGTCGGTGTGATTTGTCATGGGAAAGGAAGAGCTTGCAAAAAAAAAAAAAAAAACCAGAAGGGGAAAAAAGGAAAAGAAGGCGAAAATGGTGCAAGCTGTAGAAAGAATCCCCCAGACTGGCCCAGTTAACCCCCTCTGCCCCCGGTGCAGCACTCCAATCCCTGTGCGCTTCTCCCGGACTGATTCAATTTGCCCACAAACCATCTGCGGGAGCCCCCAAAAGCAAAAAGGAACGTGAAAGAGTCACACTCAGCTTTTTCTCATTCTGCCAGCCCTCTCTGATGCTCCCTGATGTATTGCTGTCAGCATTCCCTGATGTACATATAAAATTACATTATTTATACACATGAGTGCACTCAGGAACACGCATGAAACGGACACACGTGTACTGCTGCATCATTATTGGTTATTGTTGGAACTAACAACTGAGGGACAATATATATAGATTGCAAATAAAAAGATACATGAATCAAAGAATTGTACCAACCATTTTTTTTATATCACTTATACTCCCGGTTTCACAGACAAGGCTTAAGCATAGTCTTAGGTGTAAATCTGAGCTGTTTCAACTGAAAGAAACCTGCAGTGACTAAAACATGTCAGTGGCTTTTTTTCGTCTTAAGATGCACTCCAGAAATGTTTTTTCATGTTTATTGAAAAAATAATTAAATGTCCTAATTGAGCTATGGATTAATCCTGGCTTTGACCAAGCCTTGTCTATGAAAAAATGGGGCGTAATTATATACATTTATATTATTTATATGTTATATTTGAATAATGAGAAGAGATTCTAGATCATTTCTGTGAACGGTTTCCTTATACTGTAGTTCTCAAACTAGGATACGAGAAAGTATTTTAACATCAGAAAAATTACACAGATCAGCTTTAAGAAAATGCCTCAGTCTTTTTTTTTTCTATTTATCCCTTTCTCTCTGTCTCTCTTTCACGCTGTTTTTCTAAGGCAGAAATAAAAGTGCTGCCCAAAGCCTTTTCAGAGACTATTAAGGGTAGAATATGCTGTGTGTTTATGCTAGCGCTGGCATGATCTTGGTCTGGGGGAAAAAAAAAAAGAAAAGAATGAAAAACTGCTTTTCCTCCAGGTCTTTTTCTGTAGATGTTGTCGGTTGTTGTATTACTCTTTGTAGAAACTACTGTAGACTTGAAGACCTCGAGCCTTCCCGGAGCCCCGTCTTGGGCAGAGGTTAAAGAGACAGATCTTGAGGATTGAGCTCTTCAAATGCGCTGGGGTTATGTCAATATGACTGTATGTTTTCATGAGGGCTTCAGTCCTCTGAGCTCTTCTGGGTGATTCAATGTGGGTTTCTCTCTGTGTTGCAGAACCCGAAGGGGTCTTTCCTCCAGAGGTGGTGGTCCTAAACAGCACAGTAGTGAGAGTGCTCTGGACAGCTCCTCTTGTTCCAAATGGAGCAGTCACACAGTACTCCATCTATCTAGATGGCCGTCTCTATGAGTCCACTAGCAATGGAACCGGATCACTGGAAGTGGAAGGACTCTTGCCGTTCACTGTACACAGTATTCAGGTCTGGCCCTCTGTCTAAACACACAAATTCATTGTTTTATTTTGCATATATTAAATGTCTTGAGGCTACATTAAAAATCTAGGATCTAAAGGTTTTTAAATGGGTAAGTAAATAAATGAATAAAAGTGATTGCATGAAATAGATATTTTAAATATTAAACTAATAATTGTTTCTGCTATATTGCACAAATCATTTGACTTTTTTGTATGCTGATATTTCCTTTCGTTGAGAAGATGTGTGTTACATTTCTCTAGTGTCTCAGATTATGAATCTTACTTTGTTTTGGATTTAACCTGCGCTTTGGTTCTGCTGTTGTCTGTGTTTAGGTGGAGGTGTGTACCGTGTATGCGTGTGTGAAGAGTAACAGCACTCAGGTGACCACGGTGGAGGACACACCGACTGAAATCACCAAACCTCAGATTCAGGTGCTTAGCTCTAGGTGAGTCAGTCAAGCAGACACAGACCGTGGTGTGAATGTGCTTGTGTTATGGAAAATCTTTTGGTTGAAGATATTCATCATCCCTTCGAAGGCTGGCATAGTGAGCCCAAGCAATCCATCTACCATCTACATCAGGAATACCCAGTCCTGTACGGTACCTTCCTTTCAAAGTTCAGCTTTTTTAGGACACTTATATCTTATACTGAATATCTAATCAACATAAATTATGGCAGTCACGCAATGGTTAAAAGTGCATTGCTGCATCTAGGAAAACATGTTTTGCTACAAAATGCATACCAAAAGGTTGAAGTCATTATGTACATTGACAATGATTTGGGACAAATCAATCAGTGACCAACTATTTGTGCCAATCTCTTGAAAACAAGGATAATTCTTATTTTGTAATACATATGAAGTGTCTAAATGAATGTTTTATGTGCTGCACAGCTAATAGCCACTTTATTTTCACTGAGTGTCTATGGTTTTGCACTGGAAAATGTTTTTCTGTTGTGTTTGAACATTGAACTTTTGCTAACTGGTGGTTAGTGAACATTCAGAGATGACATGTATCGTCAGCAGCTTGCAGTCAGTTGCAGTCAGTGTTGACCCGGTACACTTTTACTCAATATAACATGACCTTATACATGCCACAGTGTAAGAACTGTAAAAATTGTTTTTTCGAAGGCACCATGCCTCTGTGTACCAACACAATAAGCCATAATTCACACATTCCCTACTGTGCTGTCTCCCACCCTCATGTCATATCACCAGTGTGCTGTACTCACTCCCAATAGAATACTAACTACTGATCGATTGGCCTGACATGGCTGGCCGTGGCCTACACATGCCCCAAACAGTTCATTTATTTGCCACGCTAGATTTGCTCGAGTGGAATTTAATCAATAGCTAATTCATTAATTCTGTCTCTGGTGCTATGTGGGGGCTGGGTGCAGGAATCGGCGGCTGGCTTAAGCTTTGATTGAAATATGACAAGTGCTGCAACCGATGGCTTACCCGCTCCTGCCGCCCAATATGAATTCCAGTTATTTCTCTCCATGAGGGATTAACGGTGGACAGCAATGACACCCTTCGTAATATAATACTAATGCATTTGTTATAGCAAAGCTGCTTCCCCATCCCCCCACCCCCCCAGAAAGAAAGTAATCATGAATAATATTTTGTGTTGTAAAGGCGCACAGTAATCTCCAAACGATCCTCTGTCTGTACTTTAAAAGAGGAAGCCTTGTCGCATTTCATGAATTCCTAATCAGATACTAAGGTCTGTCAGCTTTAAGTCATCAGAGGCCTTCGCTATCAATTAGCTTCCTCATCAGGGAGGGGGCAGAAGAGAGGAGAGAGACCCACGCAAACCGTAATTATGTCATTCTCCACGTCTTACGTGTGTGACAAGAGATTTGCACAACACAAAAGAGATGGGCAAAAAGCAAAGGAAGCTAAATCACAGAGCGGTATGGATATTATCATGTGTGGAGAGGAGATGAAAAAGATGATGAAAACAAAAGCACATTTCCATAAGGTTATGGCTACAGTTAAGAAAGAAATAAGGCTCGTTTAATGGCCTTTTTGTTTTTTCTTCCTGTTGTCTGTCTGCAAAGTTCTGCACCACCAGATGTTTTCTTTTCTTTTCTTTTCTTTTTGTTTTGTTTTCTTTTGTTTCGTTTTGTTGCGTTTCGTTTTGTTTTGTTTTGTTTTCTTTTCTTTTCTTTTGTTTCGTTTCGGGGTTTTTTCTTTTCTTTTCTTTTGTGTCATGTAATGTCATGCCAAATGTGACATTTTGTTTGGTATTTGGTTTTTGTCTTGTCCTTGTTTTCTTCCCAGTCCACTCTTTCTGTTCATTTAAATCACAAGCTGCTCCACAAAATATTTTGTTTTGTTTTTGTTTTTACTTGCTTGCTTATTACTAATTTATTAATGCAGTGTGTCACCACAGTTTTCACACTGTGTGCCAATTAAAAATCAATCATAAAAAACTTACCTTAAAATGCAGCATAATAAAAGAAAAATACATTTATGTACATGTTGCTATTACTACTAAATATAACTTTTATACATTATAATGCGTGTAATACAACTTCGGACTAATATTTTAATGACATAATATAGGTCTTAATATTTTACCCAATATCTCAAAGTCAGCGGTACTGAACAAAAATTTTTCTGTGGAAAGCCAGCTCTCCTGCATGATGAGTGGAGAGGAAAATCAATACAAGAAGTACATCGGAAAAAGAATAGATGACACACATCATAACTCATACTGCACAGCACAATCTATTTGGCTCTAGTATATCAAGTTGTATAAAGCGCTATATAACAAGGCAATTATAACCATTTTTTCTATTATATTACATGCTTCTTTCTCCTTGACAGTGACATACAGTAACAAAAACAAAGTATAAACTAAAACCAGACTGACAATACAAACCAAGTTACGGGCAGTATTTGTGAAGGTGTAATATCTGTGTTCTGTATGTGTTAGATCAGTTAAACTAGAATGGACGTCACCTGGTAAACCCAATGGCATTCTGGGAGGATATGACGTTTGGCGGAGGACTCTGCAGCGGTGCGAGGAGCAGGAGTTTGCTCCTCAGGCTCACTGCTCATACCTGGAGTGCCCTGCAGAACAAGACTTCTGCGGCAAGAGCTGTTATAAGCCTGAGACGCAGGTAACTACTCACAAACCGCATTTAAACTCTTAGATCATTAGTTTTTTCCTCGTAAAGTATTCCAAGAAGAAACAGTGACGTATTCATTGGAGTGGCTGGTATTTATCTATGAAGTACAGTCCCTGTGATTGTTTTGCGTAAACAGATTAACTTGTCTTCTGCAATTGCTGCCATCCTGGTGTTATTGAAATACAGCCAACTTGGCAAGCAAACACAGGCCATACGTCTCCACCAGCTTAAATCAGACAGTAATACACTGGAGACAAGCACACAAAGAGAACACAACTCAGATAAGGACAAGTGCTCTCAAAGCTGTAAAGCAGTATAATAGAAAAATGCATTTCACAGAGGCAACATGACACACTATTGTGATGATGTGTTAATGGAGCTTGTCTAGAATTCAGCATTATCCATAGTTTAACACCTTGTGAAAGGTATTTTGTTTGACTCTTTGAGTACCACTAGGAAATATCCATGGGCGTAAATTTCATTTATCAGTAGGGGGGACCATAAACATAAAATTTCTTGCGAACAATTTCTGAAGGGGACACAATTAATTCAGTCAAATTGTACTTAAAAACTGTGGAAAGCCTTGCTTCTATCATTACTGTAGCATGGAGACTGCATCATGGTTATTTTAAGTTATACGTTTTTCTCTGGTTTAATGAAAAGGCAGATATTTTCTTCAAAACTATTGCAATGTTTGTTATGTTGTTTACATCTCACTCTCTCCTCTTCACTCCATCTTGTGCGAGCATTTTAAGATGCACGATACAGACATTCATGTCACGCGTGCACACGCTTGCCCGCTTGGTCTAGATTCTGGGATACTTTATACAATTTGCGGGTATCAGAGAGCCAATATCAATGTACGGGAGACTCCTGGAACTTCCGGGAGACTTGGGATGTCTGCCGTTAATGTTACCTGACATACCTGACTTGCAGGTGTGTAGCGTAGGTGAGATGAACTGGGATAGTAGGCATTGGGCAAAACCACTGTGAGGAAGGGCAGGGGAAGCTCAACTATTTTGAAATGCATTTTTTGCGTTTGTATTTCCACTTACACAATGTTGTTAGGTATACGTACATGTATTTTTCACAATAGACGGTGCGATTTTCTTTTTTATTATGATTTTAGGGGAAGACATCCCTCGGAAAGGGGGGGACATGTCCCCCCTGGGATTTACGCCCATGGAGATATCAGCTATGTTGTAGTTAGTGATTTCAATTTAATGGGTTATTTTAATTATAAAAAAGATATAAAAAGGATTAAAAAATAAATAAATACACACAGTTAAACATGCTGTGAAGTCTATACTAGGGGATTTTGAACCTTGTTGACTTGAAGCCCCCATCAGCAAATATGTAATCGAAACATAATGTAATTCATTTAATTAAAATGTTTAATGTCAGCATGTATTGGCAATTCACACTATGCTCTAAATGCATGTTGTTGGACTAATCAATGCTTTTATTTCACTTTTAATTTTCATTCAAAGTCATTTTGTTGAGTGCAAATATATCTCTTTTAGTCTCTTAATCCCTGGTCCTTTCTTACAGTTGACTTCAAGCTTGCATCCAATAAACAATCGATGCATTTTATTGTTCTATAATCCGTTTAACTTGGATGTATGTTCCGTTTTGTAGAAGTTTTAGTTTGCTTAATATGTCAGTGTACTTTTACTCTGGTTAAAATTGTGTTTTGAGGGCAATTATATACTATATGCACAAGCTACCTTTTTGTACCCCCTTTACACATTCTCAGGAGTTTGATAAACCGGGTTCAAGTAGGTTCAAAAGTTCAGCTCTCTCTCAAAGGCACAGCAGAGGAGGTATTTACTGTATGCCATTTTTCCACTGGAAGCTGGGCCAGAAGGTAAGGACAATGTCAGTGGCTCAGGGCAATACAGATTTTTCAGACGCCACAAGAGTATCATCTCAGCGCTGTAGAGAATCTATCCTGCCCTGATTTCTCGCCAAGGTAGGCAGTGGAGTCCGGCTAAATATAGCCCGCCGCTGTGGAGCGAAGAGGTGGGCTGGATTTCTACCTGCACTCACATGTGCCTCTGCGGGCCCTCAGGGCTGAGGCATTGCCACCTCTTAACTTCCTAATTGCCTTGAGGAGTGCAAAACTTGTATGGACAATGTATTTGAATTGCATGGATTTTTTATGTGTTTTATTGTCCCAGGTATGCTGTGCAGGGACTGTTCACAGCCTAAATCATTCTCATCAGTGTTGTGGAGAGCGTTATGTTTCAACTCTAAAGGATTCTGGGAGTGTGTGTTGTGGAGGTCAGTTTGTCCAGCCTCTGTCTCAACACCAGTGTTGTGGAGGATACCATGTACTTGTCCCACCAGGTGTGTACTGCATTCAGCAAGTTAGGCTGCATAAGTAAAATATAAACATCAACATTTCCTCCTTTTTGAACATACATGCTGTACTGTAGTTGATTGACCTACAGTATATGTGATTGTAGGAGAGGTCTGTTGTCCGGACTCTATGGGACACCGTGTATCTGTCGGTCTCGGGGACTCCTGCTGTGGTGGGAGTCCTTTCATTTCTGGAACCGGGCAGATCTGCTGTGGGGGGCGTCTTTATGATGGCTTCAGCTCTCAGTGCTGTGGAGGACAGCTAGTTCCTAGAGAGATGGTGTGCTGTGGGGATGCTGACCAAGGGACGCCCCATAAACATGTATCAGGTCAGTTTGGAGAAGCATACTGTACCTGCAATGTACACTACCATTTAAAAATTGGGGTCGGTTTCTTATGGTCACCAAGGCTGCATTTACTTAAACATACATAAACTTTGTTTAAACTTTAAATTATTTAAATGTTACAGTTTAAGCATTTACTTAAACTTTTACATGCAGTAAAAGGTTATATTGTGAAATATGATTACACTTTTAAACAGCTGTTTTCTTTTTGGATATTTTATTTGTAATTTATTCCTGTGATGCACAGCTGAATTTTCAGCAGACACTGCCAGTTTTCAGTGTCACATGATCCTTCAGAAATCATTGTAATATGCAAATTTTCTGCTGAGGGAACATTCTTAATATTATAAATGTTAAAGACACTAGTGTTTTTTAATATTTATTAAGAAAACCCTTATGCATTTATGTTTTAAGGTTCATTGATTAATATGAAGTTCAAAAGAACATTTGTTAAAAAACTAAACCTTTTTATAAATTGATTTACTGTCACGTTTGACCAAGTTAAAGCATCCCTGCTGAATAATAGTGTTTGTTTCTTTCTTTCTCGCTTTTAAAAAAATGTAAATTAAAATCTTACTAATCCCAAACCTGTGAACAGGAGTGCATTTTAGAGAAAAGTTTGTTCTGGTTCTCATATTTGATTGGTTATCAGTGGTTTGCTGGTATTTCAAGAGCAATCAGACTTATCTGATTTACAGTTGCAGTCCATCATAACCTTCGGAAGCGAACCGCTATTGATGACATAAACTTTCCCACAACACACTTATCATAATACAATCCATTTATCACAGCCCTTTGTCAGGGATCAGAATCGTATTGTTAGGACCGCCTTAATTTCCTCTCCTCCTGCAAAACAGAAAATGTGGCACTAGTAAACTTTAAATGGGCCAGAGCACGGATGGCCACTTCATTGTGTCTAAGTTTAGCCCTCACTCCTTAGTGACTTTCTAATGACACTGTGGTGGAGTGTCAGAGGAGCTGAACCCTCTTGGGGTCACCCAGGCTCCCCCGCAGTGCCCCGCTAAAGTGGGCACCTGGGCACAGATGGGCTGGATGGGCACTGGCCCTGGTGTCAGCCATCTTTGTCAGGCTGGATGATGGAGCTGAGTCTATCTGAGCACCAACCATAGCTGTGCCAAGCTCACAGCAGGCTCCCAGAATGCAACAGAACTAATGGCCACCATGAGGTCAGTGGCATCAGTGTATTTATCATACAAACACTCTCTAAGTCGTTCGGTGGCTTCACTAGCATCCTGGGATTTGGTCCAGTAATCATTTTCAAGCTTTGGTTAATCACCCTGCCCTTGATATACAGTTTTTCAGATCTGTCCTCCCTTTTTAGGCAACTTAATCATTCGTTTCACTACCTACCTGGAGTTCTTTCAGAAGCTAGCAGAAACGGTATCCTCTAGATTAAAACACGCCACGCCGAAGCGCTCTCTTGCATTACCTCACTTCATTTTCTCTTCCTTTGGTTCATCTTACTGAAATAAGGCAGATGAAGAAGTCATCGCTCATTAAAGAGAGCATCCTGGGGAGAGCATATGTTATGATGGATAGTACCGTTAGGATAACTAAAGGCCATTTGCCTGGTAGCCACACCGCTGGTGCACGGTGCTGGGGGCTCACGCCGCGAGCTCCACGCTGGCTCCTGACTCTGTCAGCCTGCTCTATTATTGAATGAGCTACTTAACCTTGATAAAGACACCCAGACTCCCTCAAGGTTCCGTCTCCTTTAGCAGCGGTGAGTGTCTCTGCAAATATAAGCTAATGGACAGATAACGCCGCATATGTCATAAGCTGATATCCTCTTCTATTGGCTGAGGAGGGTGTAATGTGAGTCGGAGCTGAAATGTGCTATAGACTGTGACAAAATGTATTTGGGTGCTTAATTAAATTTATTATTAGGCATATACCTGCATATTTCCTTCATTTTTGATGATGATGATGATGATGATATATTATATTTGAGGCTAAGGGTTATAGGGATTTTACCATAGTTAAGCAATTTTAGCATTGTTAACCATGAAATGGTGTCTAACATCCCTTAATTGTTTGTATTAAATGCCAACAACTGCAAAAGACACTGATGTGTGAAGACATTAATACTTTTAATTAAGCAAGGACACATTCAATCAATTGAAAGCAGCAAAAAAGCCATTTATGTAACTTATAATATTACAAAAACAATATATGTGACCCTGAGGTTGCATGGATATATTTGTAACAATAGCCAGCAATATGGGTCAAAATTACGGATTTTTCTTTTATGCTAAAATCAGGATATTAAGTAAAGATCAAGTTCCATGAAGATATTTTGTAATCAATTAAATCAACTTAACTTAAGACAGTTTTTAAAATATTTTGATTCCAGATTCAGATTCCAGATATTCAAATAGTTGTTTCTCACCCAAATATTGTCTTATCCTAACAAACCATACATCAATGGAAAGCTTATGTATTCAGATTTCAGGTTTTGACTGGTTTTGTGGTCCAGGATGTTACAGTACGTTGCCGTGAAGGGATGGAGAACGCATGAGTCATTGAGTATCAAAAACATAAGAATCTTTTAATGAACAACCTTAAGAACATGTAAACATGGAGAGTAACATTTAATGACTGACGAGGGAGACTAGAAGAAACAGACAATAAATACATAACCAAACACGAGGAGAACTAAAAACACCTGGGAAACACCACTGGGAGCTAATTAACGCATAATCACATAAACAACAGGAACTACTAAATAAGGGCATACGCGTGGATATTCACAATGAAACCAAAACAGGTAGACTACGTGACACAGGGTCACATATTACAAATCATTTAGCTTTCAAATAAATGCTATTCTATTGAATTGTGTATTAATTAAAGAATACAAAATATGTAGCCGTTTTGTTTTTCAAACATCTTGTACTATTTATTTATTTTTCAACATTGATTATAATTAGAAATCAGAAATCAGCATATCAAAATGATTTTGAAGGATAATGAATACACTGAAGACTAAAGTTATGATGCTGAAAATTTAGCTTTGCCATGCATCACAGGAATAAATTACATTTTAAAATATATTGAAGTATAAAACATTTACTTTAGTTTGTACTTTTTGATCAAAGAAATGCAACTTTAGTGAGCTTAAGATAATAAATAAATAAATAAACAAATAATGAAAATGTTACCAACCACCTGAATCGCGTCTATTCACAGTTGCATAATACACATAATGCCTTGAAATGTGAATGGACCAATCGAATGCGTTTAGTGTATTTATAGTGTATTTGGGCCTGTCTTCAAGAGTGGGCTGCCAGAGAGAAATGTGTCTGTTTTTCTATTTGTGTTTCTGAACTGCTGTGACATTGTGTTTAAGCTGCACGTGCTCCTCCAGATTGTGGAAATAGAATCACAGGCGGTTTTCTGAGGATGTCCCACTGAGATCCAGCTGATGGCCGATGGAAATGTGATTACCGGGTCCCCAAAGTGCGATCTGTCACACATTACACTCTAGCCTGTCAGGACTCGCAGCGCTCTGGCGCAGCAGAGATGGAATTGTTAGAGACAGCCATCAGCTGTTTGAAAAGCTGCCTGTGAAACAATCCCTTAACCAGTCTCAAAAGAACTGCTATTAGTCAAATTACAAAAAGAAAATTAACAGTGTCACCTTTTGGGCACGGTGTATAAATCACTAAAGAAACAATCGATCGGTCAATAAGCCAGATAATAAATCAATTACAACATTAATGTGCCAAATGAAGTCTCTAGTATTTTGCTTTTTGATGGATGATTAAAGAGTTTTGTTTGACAATAAACACTTTTTTGAAAATTATTAAAAAAAAATTTAAACAAATTGTATATTTTTAATGTAAAAAATAATAATAATTATAATACAATGTTAGATATTATAAATATTTGTTTTTGTTGTTATAATACATAGTGCTTGATTTTATTATAAAATGTATTATTAAAGGGATAGTTCACCCAAAAATGAAAATTTGATGTTTATTTACTTACCCCCAGGGCATCCAAGATGTAGGTGAC
>JAUMHQ010000078.1:11107764-11121000 GCA_032361165.1 Enteromius paludinosus | reverse complement strand
CTTTTTCCAGTTTAGACAGCCCTTAACATTTATTTTAATCTAGGACTAGTCTTAAACCCTGTTCGGGAAACTGCCCCTATTTGTTTTCGCAAATAAACACTTCATATATATATATATATATTTGTTTTTTTTTGTTTTCATGTCGCCATGAGTAAACAAACTTATTGAATATCTAAAAATGCTGAAATGTTCCTGTAATGAGGAACCTTCTGTTTTTTTTTTTCTAATATTTAAAATGTGGAAGCATGAATTATGAATTTGTGTGTCCCATAATAATACAAATTTATATAAAAGCAGGGCCATCATTTTTTCCCGAGCCCTGTGAATTTTAAGCAACAGCCCTGCAAACTAGAGCCAAATGCATCTAATAAACAAGAATTGGTATATGCCCAACATGCTCTTTTATGTGAAGACATCAAAATGAATGGCTCACACACACACAAAAAAGTAAGTGTCAGTCATTTCAGGGATGTTCCTCACACTGTAAACATCTGCACATTTCATGTGTTCACAAGACCAGATGCTTTAGTGTGTATTAATTGTCATGAGTCATAAATCTCACCTGCTATTTCATACTCATCATTAAAACTTTAAGGGCGTTTAGAGCGCCCCCTTGACTCGCACACTTATTTATCTTTTCAGGGGGGTGTGCTGGCCCCTCGTACTGGCTCAAGCTCATCTGAGGTGTTATTTATTTGGTTAGTTACGTCTGTTTAATCAAGACTAATGCCGGAGTTGAGGGGGCTGGCTGGCACGAGGAGAGTGATTCTAGTCAGCGCTGTGACACCATCTGGGCAAAAGCGTATAAACCTGTCGTGGCCCTGCACTCCTCCAGATGTTTCTCACGCCCCCATACCCGCACCCCGGAGAAAGATGACACTGAGTGCTCTCGGACAAATGCTGCACAAGCGTTGATTTGCCAGCCACACATATATGAACGATTTCACTTCCTCATGACTTTGCGTACCAAACACCCTTGAGGCCTATTTTGAGTATTGTGAATTGTGGAAGTCATCACGAAATCAAAAATTACCCTGATTAAATCTAACCTTATGTACCTAGTATTGTGTCCATTATATGTACAGTAATTAAAAAAATAAATTCTGATCCAAACTTTCTTTTTTGACAACTCCCTCCACCAAAATCCACCGTGCTCCATTCTAGTATGAAACACCCACTTCAGAATCCAATCAATTCCTTATAGATAAAATTACCATGTGGAAATAATGTCAAATTTCTAGTTCTAATTCATTTTATTTCATGTTGACTTTAGGAGGATTTTGTACTAAATTTCTCCATTAAAATTAATTTCAGCTGAATGCAGTTCTGAATGCTATCACTAGTAGTAGTAGGCCTAGTAGTATGTTTTTTTTTATTAACAAAAAATACTAATTTGGTATTTCTTTGGTGTTTAAATAGTTTAAAAATTTCACTCATTTATGTATTTTATTTAATTTATTTACTTGAATATAAACCTTTAGTTCCCTTTCAGTTGGTCACTACGTGTCACATCGGTGGCTGATGAATTGGGATCTCGCCAGAGAGACCAATCTACTTCGAGTGTAACAAAACAAACCAATGGGCATTGCCATGCACTGATTGTATCCAGCTGCAACTAATCACTGTGTAAGTATAAGTGAGCAGCTGGTGCATGCATCATTTATCCTTTCGCTTTGGAGGCAAGCGGTGGTGCATTACTACTGCTCATTCTCTTCGAGTAAGCTGACAGAACGAATGCGGGTGTTACAGCGTTGCAGCGGTGGTCACGGTCTCACGAGGATCATCTTGCCGTGCAGACAGCCACACCAGGAGTGTGCAGTGGCCAGCTCCCCTGCGTGCTTCAGCGCTAAAGAGCAAACTCTGAAAGAGCAACACGGGCGATCGCATCTTTTTAAAGATGTCATTTCACCCGTGCGTTTCCTGGCGCCTAAGGAATGGTCACGATGTCTGTCTCACGTATCTGTGCTCGTGGACGGTGTATGTGCTCAGTGTGGGGACATGACCATCTTGGAGCTGCACAAAAGACTCCACTATGTCAAACATGGTGGAGTCCCTCTGCCTCTTGTCCTGGCACCTCACTCCTCAAGCACTCCGTAGCCGGTGGAGTTACTGTTGGTGCGGGCATGTTGCGGAGTGACAGAGTGTACCAGTCGTTTCCTTCTGTGCTCCTCCTGATGACCAGATGTCAATCGCGGCATCAGAGGGTGAGCCCTCTCTCTTCGGGGATGACGACTCAGCTGCGTTGCCCCCTTCTGGTATGGTAGTGTTGCCTGAGCCAGACCCAGAGATGATGACTATGCTTTCCCGGGCTGCTGAGATGGTCGGGTTCATGTGGAATCCTCCGCCGCATCCCTATCCTTCAAGGCTGAATGAGTGGTTTCTCAGTGGGGGTTGGCTGGTTCTCATTCATCCCGGAAGTGCATGAGGAGCTTACGAGATCAATAACTGCAGTATCAGGAATATGGATGGATCCCCAGATGCACTGGCATATCAGTTGCTTCGAGTTGCTGCCTCAGAGGGCGCCTTCAGGGCAAGGACTGCATGACACACCTTGCCCTTCACCACCTCCTCTAGAGTCAGAAGCATCTGAGGTCCCTTCTTGACATCCACATTCCGGGAATTATCCAGTGAGCTGTCTCAAGCAGCACTTTCTGGAGAGTGGAGACTCCATCCCCAGGCGGTCCAGCTGATCTGGAGATGGTTCGGAGATGCACAGGTTCCTACAGAAGTATGCCTTTCCCCCAGTGAGCCTTCTAGCACAGACATTGTGCAAGATCAGGGAGGACGCGGAGCAGGTCCTCTTAGTGGCTTCATATTGGCCCAGCAGAACCTGGTTCCCGGAACAGGGCACCCTTTAGCACCTGCATCCAGACCTGTAGAATCTCCATGTGTGGTCACTGGATGGGACGCGGAGGTTCTAGGTGACCTACCCCAGGAGGTAGCTCTCACTATCGCTTCAGCACGAGCACCGTCCACTAGACGGGCCTATGCTTTGAAGTGGAACCTGTCAAATGGTGTTCCTTTCACAGTGAGGAACCCTGGAAGTGCTCGATCAGAGCCGTGCTTTCCCTCTTGCAGTAATCGTTGGAGAGCCGTGCTTTCCTTCTTGCAGTAATCATTTGAGCGTAGGCTGAGTAACTGTCACCCCCTTTGGAATGTGACAACTCTGTAGTGTGCCTCTTTCGGTGGAAGGGCATGTTTTCCCAGTGGTGTCCAGTCCTACCAGTTGGGTTGCTCGAGGAACAGCAGTAGTGACCTCCTCTATGTACAGCCCTGTCCTGTCCGTCTGGCCTTTAGGAAGGATCAGGAGGCCTACATAGGGTACTGGAAGGGGGCAGCTCCTGTGGTGCTTTGGTAGGGATCCCGATTCGTCGTTCACCGACATGACTCGTAGTGACCGACTAAAAGGCAACGTCTTGATTACGTATGTAACCCTCATTCCCTGAGTGAGGAAATGGAGACGTCACATCCCGTCACCATAGCCGCTGTACCTCAGCTGAGCTGCTGGGCCTAGCTCTGCTCCTCAGTGAAAAAATAAATGATGCATGCAATCAGTGCATGCCAATGCCCATTGGCTTGTTTTGTTACACTCAAAGTAGATTGGTCTCTCTTGCGAGATCCCGATTCGTTGGTCACCAACGTGATGTCTCCGTTCCCTCCTTACGTAGCCGAGACGTTATGTAATTAAGTCGAATTTTACATATGTTGATTTTGAATTAGTTTTTTTTGCTAAGTAAGTTTACTAGGTTAAATTTCATGAATTTTATTATTATTATTTGTTTTTATTAGCAAAATAAAATACTAAATACATTGATATTGCTTAATATATAATCAAATGCGTATAACTTAATTTTATTTTAATGTAATTTAAAATGTAAATTTTACATATGCTGTTTTTTGTTATAACAATTTAGCTTGTGTCTTCTGCCCTTTGAGAAGGGTGTTTAATCATCTTGTCAGTCCTATGAGTGCTGCCTACACCTGTCTGATGAAAATAATTTCAGAGATTTACACCCATGACTCCCCAAACACGTTTACAACAAACCACTGCATTTCTGATAACAGAGAGTATTAAAGTAAATGCAGGGTCCCTGGCTACTCTTTAAAATTTAAACGGACTCACTTTAGAGACAGTCCTGTGGTGCCGTCAAGAGGTTTCATAGAAATTCTGAGACGTGTGTTTTTGTGACCGTTTGTATTCTCTGATCTGTCATTTCAGACTCTGAACTGGACCCTTTCACCAGTTATGAGTATAGGATAGGTGCCTGGAACAGCTTTGGCCATGGGTTCAGTCCCTCTTCTCGTGTCACTACTAAAGAAGATGCACCTTGGGGCCTGTCTCCTCCTCACTGGAGCCACGTGGGTCTTCGTGATGACATCATCCAACTTACATGGTCAGCTCCAAACAAGCCCAATGGTAATTGGTGGTATTTGACTTGCATTCAATTCCTCTGAAATAAAGTGAAACCAATAAACATTTCATTTACATTGTAGTGTAACATCTTAGAACTACATATGAACTTTTGGAATTAATAATCAATCCTACATAGTTTGATTCCTTTTTCCTTCTCAAATCAGAGTGTATATAATTTTTTTGGTTTCTTGCTCTCATGGTAATATTGTCATATGTTTATTCAGTAGAAGGTTTGGTTATGTAAATGATTAATCACGAAGTGAATCAGTTTGGGTAATTCATGCCTGAAGTCGTGACTCTCAGAAGATTTACTCACATTTCCCCCAACAAACTAGAAGACGGGCTTTTTCTTCAGGCTGTAATGATATGACTCAGACAGAGTGGAACTAGCTGATTGTTTTATCATCTCTCCTCTGAAGACCTGCCTGTTATTAAGCGTAATCTGCATAGCTCGACAGAATAATTTATGAAGAAGGAAATTCACATGCGCATAAACACTAAGTGAGAATAACAAGCTTCATTTTAGGGAACTTCTGTGCCACTTAATATGTAAAGAAACATGCTGATTGCTCATTAGGACTTCACTCTGTGTGCTAATCAAACGGCTTGCCACCCAATCTGTTATGATTTCAAAAAAAAGTTTGTCCAGTGGTTTCACTATTATACTAAACGGAATAGGTTTTGAAGTTACTTTTTGACCCTGTTTGTTTTTTGTACTATGATAGGTGAGATAAGTCACTATGCGATCCTTCGTGATGGACAGGAGCGCTACCGTGGCACTGATCATAGCTTCACTGATGCAGGAGGAATCCGACCTTTTCAGGAGTACGTGTACCAGCTCAGAGTCTGTAATGCCGCTGGCTGCACAGACAGCTCAAAAGTGAGTCCGTTTCTCATCTGCCTCTCATCTTATTCCTTGTTGGCAGAAAATCATGTACGATGCACAAGTATAGTATTTAATGTCTATTCTTCTAGTGGTACCAAATAATAATGCAAAAATAATGACTGTTTCGCAACAGGTTTCCTCAACACAACCTTCCATCTGTTGACCAAATAGACAATCCTGCCTAAAACATACAATGTCATATGAGACAATATTGCTGTATCAGGCTGGTAGGGATGTTCTGGTCTGGCACGGCAACATAGTATAACATTGGTTCAGCATTTATATAACAAATCAGTGTTTTAAAACAACCAAAGTGACACACACAGTGTTGCACTTTTACTAATTACTTCTAGTTTCTGCTCTTTAAACTTAAAAGTAAAAATTATTTTAACATCTGCTATGAGTATAAAACTTCAGAAACCCTCCTTCACCAGCTCCACCTGTATGGAAAAAGTTGCACCTTCAAGACACTTACAGTCACTGCATATTTTCCTATTGCCCTTTGTCTTTGTTATGGTCCTACTTGCAAGTATTACAAGCGTTGTGTTTAAGTGCTACAAAATGCTTGTAAAGGATTGCAGGAGTTGTACTCCCCCTTCCAATGTTACGTCGCTAGTGCCAAGTAAACAGGATATTTTTAATGGCAAGCTAATGGAAGCGGAGCAACAGCTGACTTCCTGCCATAATTGTTGTCTCCTTGTAATAGCTGTCAGTGGCTCCGCTGATGAAAGAGCAAATTAAACTGTCTATCTTCTCTTTTTATGTCTAATTTAGGATCCGATTATCAATAACCACACAGATCTGCTAGAGGCAAAGTAAAAGGAACCTCCCAGAGCAGGGTTAGGTCCATTTATCTTTCCGCACACCTCCAGGGTCTTGCCCAGCACACCAATTGGCCACCAATGATCCACTACTTCTTTCTTCTTCCCCCTTGCACGATCGTTTTTAAGTGGAGCAGGATTAACTTGTACACCTGCAAGCATTGCCCAAACAGTTGCAATTATTGTCCGACCCAATACAAGGGGAGCAATTACCACGGGGCACCCTGTTGTTGCTCAGCGGGACCCTGCTCAGCCAGCTCTGTCGGTGGGAATGAGGAACCTGATTTAATCTTTGTGGACACTCTGCAGGCTCACAAGCACATCAGGCCAGCACCGGGCCGGCCTACACGTAGCCGAAAAAAAAACACCTTAACCACCTCTCGCGGCCCCTTCCTAATAGTCTGCCACTCCTAAAGACAAGAGTTGAAACCACTAGTGACATTCTATTAGAGCAGGATATCCAAGCCTCCATTAGGGCAAATTGCTCTGTAATTCTTTTTGGTGTGTGTGCAGGTTGTGGCAGTGACTGTCCAGGGGGAGCCAGAGGGAATCGCTGCTCCGGTGGTGAGAGCGTTGGGGCCCAGGGCCCTGAGGATCACCTGGGCAGTTCCAGCCAAACAGAACGGTATCATCCGGGAGTACCGCATCAATCAGGGTGGAGTTGGAGTCATCCACACGCATACAGAGGGAGAGATGGCTTACAATGTCACAGGTATCACCTATTAAGTACCTTTCAAAATGTAGGGGTCAGTAAGACTTTTTTTGATGCACGGATGCATTAAATATGACTAGAGTACAAAAAATAAATAAATAAATGCTGTTCTTTTGAACTTGTCATCAATAAATCCTGAAAAATGCCACTGCTTACACAAAGGTTTTAAGCAGCACAACTGTTTTTAATAACATTATTAATAATACTGTAAATATTTACTGATCACCAAATAGCATTTAATGATTTCTAAAGTTCAGCTTCATTGTTACAATAATGACTTAAAACAGAAGACTTTTATTCTAAATTGTAAGATTTTTTCTATATTTCTAATCAAACAAATCAGCCCATGAGTCTTATTATTTTAAAAACATTTTAAAATACCAAATTATACCTTTTTTTTATTTAACCGTAAATAATAATAAAAAAAGAAAAAAATGCACAATAATATAGTGCTATATTTCAATATGATCTGTAGAGAAAATTTTTGATTTTTTTTTTATTTGGTCTATTTTTCATATTTTAATTATTTGTTTTAGAACCAGAATATAAATAATCGAAACATTTTCATTATAAATATCCCTATATTTTTGTGTCCCGGCTGTTCATTTTCACTTTAATTGTTATTTCTAGTTTCTTATGTTACAGTCCACAGAATGCAAAATGTGAATTTATGTAGCAGATTAAATAATAGTGGAGTATATTTTGAACTGTAAAATGTATTTACATTAAAGTAAAACTTATACCTATAGACTATTAAGCAGCAACACTTATGTTGAACTTTAACATAAGGAGGTATTGAAAGTACTGAATGCAAGAGAGAATTAAAAAGAAAAGTCAGAGAGCGAGTGATGAATCAGTTTAGCAGCAGAGAGCAGCCACCCCCTGCATGCTGCCCCATGCTGGCCCTGACGGCAGCAGCGGTGAGAGTAAGAGAGTGAGGATCCGCCGTGTCTCCTCCACGTGCCCTGCCTTTATTTATGCATGCTGTTTCTGGAAGCAATCTAATGACTGAATTTACACCTGATTCCCGCAATGAGCAGCCAGCCTGCCCATCACTCCTGAGGCCTCCGCTGATTTGTGGGGCTTCTTTTATCTGCCTGGGAGAGGAGCAGTGTTCCTGGCCCTGAGCCATCCGTCACCACCGCAAGGGTACGCACACGGCGCACTCCCACTTTCAGTGCCGCCCGACTCGGCGCAGCCCAGCACATGGCAATGGACAGCTGCACAACAGCCAGCACACACAGAGAGAGGGATTTAGATTAAGTGCTCACAAATATCGTTCCAAGGAGGATTTGCATTTTTCTCTGAGCAGTATCTATTTTATCAGCTTTTTTTCTTTTCTAGAAGTTATTATTATTATCATCTTGATGATCTTTTTTTTTTTTACATTTTTGTACACAGTGTTTTAAAATAGTCACTGATGATAATGTAAGGTTTAGAGGTTTTAGTGGCTTTTCTGATCAAATATACTGGCACAGGCATTAATGCAGTTTGTTATTATAATTAATATGTAATGTAATTGAATTCAGTAAATTAAAGGTATTTTAAGGTGTCCTTGTTTCACATTACATCTACTTACTATTTAAAAATGCTAAATATGCAAATAACCATAAGCCAAACCCTAATCCTAACCCCAATTATGCAGTAAGTGCATGTAGTTAATTAATATTGTTCTACTTAAATGTATAATAACAGTGTTACAAGGAAACTTTAAAATAAAGTTTTATTATTGTTAATATGAACCAAATATTGACATATGCAATACTGAAGTTTATGATTATAATTAGTATATAATAAAATAAAAATGTGAAAAATCAGGTAAAATTAATTATTTTAAGGCATTATAATTGTTATTTTATCTTGTATAGTAATATTATCATCAAGAAGAAGGAAAATTCTATATCATTTGTATGTCTTGTGACACTGTCTTGTGTTTTGCACACAAATATGCAGGCACTTCTTATTCTTTCTGCAATATTGTAACTTTGAGGCTTTTCTCAGCAAATACTGATGTGCTGTTAATATAATTTATTGCAATCAGTGGATAATCAGTTGGTGGCACGTATAATAATAGCAGTGGTAGAAATAATAATAATGAATAATATTATTTATTAATTAGATTTTTAATCTTAAAAGAATATGTCTTGTTTTCTTTGAATGATCATTTTGAACAGGCTTCTGTTCAAATATCACATTTGTGGTGAAAGTTCCTGTCTCTACAGACCATATGAAACGCATAATTGATGCAGAGAGAAAAGGCGAGACCGTTTCTCGCTCAAGCCTGTCGACACTATCACTGATATGATTATCAAACCTGAGTCGGGCAGGAGCATCTGATCTCTTTCCAGTCAGGATTAATCTGAACGCATGCAGGGCGCTGCTCCTCAGAGAGGTACTGTAGCTGACTCTGGGAATGCCAACATCCAGGAGGAAAAACATCAAGCTCATATAATTTAATAAATTGTACTTTTTTGTTTGTTTTTTCGAGCATTCTGACTAAATGTAGTTTAAATGCCTCGTAGGCAGAGTCTTCCTGAAAGCAAGCGATGTTTAAACAGCAGGTTTCCTGTGCCCCTGTTCTTTCTGCGGAATCTCCTGCCGCGTAGTTCTTGCTTTTCCTCTCCGAACACGAGCTCAGACCTCCCTGCCTTCAGCAGCACTCAGCCACTGGCTGTCTGTCTGCGCACTCCAGAGGGGCCGCTGGGAAGCACCACGTCTTTGTAAATAAGCTTGAAATCAGCAGGGACCTTCAAATGGCTGGAGCTCCTTTGCAACTCGCTGTCGACCGAAGATATTTCAGCAAGCAGCGGCCGTAAGGGGCTTTCCGAGTTCTCTCTGTTCCTCTGAAGGCCCTGAATTTGGCAGCGGAGGAATGCACCAAACCAATCAGCCGGTCCTGGATCCCGGGGTGAGCGGGGAGGGAGGGGATCTGATGGCAGATTTGGCTGGCTGGCAGTGTGGCGTGTTTAAGACTTGGCTGGGGGTGATGGCAGGTGTAGGCGGAGTCGCTGGCTCGGATGTGAAGTGGCGGTGATGCTGTTCAAACGCTGGCAGCGGCTGCAAATGCCTTTGCTCGGGGTTTCCTTTGTGGAGAGGCTCTAAAGCCGCGTTGAGACTTTCATGTCCCTCTGCGCAGAGCTGGTAAATCCTACCAGTGTTTTGCGGCGTGCGCTGACTCCACCGGCCTGCGCGTCTGTGATTCAGCGCCGACTGCTGCTGGGAAGCACCTCTGTGCTCCTTAAAACCCCCAAACTTCCTGCCCTCCCTCACTTGACATGATTAAGCACGCACACACACAAGCCTCCTGCTTGCATTCGCTGTGGCAACAAAGCCACCGCTTTAAACACCACATAAGAGTCACTGGATTAGAGATTTGGCTTTTTTCTACAGTAACAGTGTGGCACCTATGAAAAAACTCATACCCAAACTTTCATTTCGAAGTAAGTTGCATTGAGATCCTTACATATTATTATTACAATTATTTTTTTATTGTGTAATATAATATAATCTGCCCATACCATCAAAGACTGAAGCTGACTGAAGTTGTGTGTGACGCATGGAAAGTGATCATGTTCAAACATTTCTTTGCTGCCCTTTGGAACTGTACGCACATTCACACGCTTTGTGAGAGCCAGCCTTTCATATGACAGCACTCCTAGTGACAAAGACAGTTCCTGTCCTCTTTGTTATTGTAATGAATGGAGACCAAATAAATGAAAGACATCAATAATTAAAGCATTATTAGTTTTAACTGTGACTTTAAAACACTGGGAAAATGCAGTAAATGAGTAAAGGTTTAAAGCTTTATTTTTATTTTATTTGTGTGTGTGTGCTTGTTTTTGTGGTTTATGAGGACACAAATGTGTATAATGACATGGGTATGACACAGGTATTACAATATGTAGGTGATTTATAAGGACATTTTCAGTGTCCCCATAATTCAAAAGTCTTAAAAAACATACTAAATGGTGTTTTTTTGAAAATCTAAAAATGCACACAGTTTCCTGTAAGGGGTAGGTTTAGTTGTAGGGTCAGTGTAGGACAATACCACATACAGTCTGTACAGTAGAAACACCATTACACCTATGGAGAGTCCCCATAAATCACAAAAACCAACATGTGTGTGTGAAAATAACTAAAAACAAATTGTGTTAGGAATACTGTCCTACTTTCAGGTATTGCATTTATTTTAGACTATTTATATTGGATGTTTAAGATTATAGTGTACACCATATACCCTACATAGGTCAGAAAAGGGTGATTTATTAATTTATATATATTATTTTATATTATGATAAATGATAAATTGCAGCATGGCATGTGCTTCAAGTAATTGCATAAAATATTAATGAAGTATTTAATTAATCAAAAAAGAAATATTTTAATTTAAATGTGTCTTTGAGATAAAACTCTTAATATTGTGTATTCCCTTCATCATTGCAAATTAGCTTCTGTGAAATTAACTATCGAATCCCCAAAGTATCTGAAATATGTATAGCTTTTCATTAACTGGTGTGAATTTGAATTATTGCTCTCAATTATATAAATTACATTGCAAGTCATGCGTTTAATTGGACATTTGTAAATGAATTAATAATTTATTAATATACAGTACTAGCATTTATATTTCTGTTTCCCACTAGAGCGCCGTGAATCTTAATCAAGTGTAATGCTAGAGAATTGTAGCATAATTTACACAATTAAAACCAGAAAGACAAAATAAGCAACAATCTCATGAAAGTAGTTTTTTTTACCCGACACCAGCAGCATCCCGAGTTCCCTTTACCTGGATTATCTGTCTCCCGTGTGCAGCTGCTTTATCAGGGTTCACAGAGGTCTGCCCATGTCCTGATAGAAGAGAAGAACCTCTGCCTCCTAAATTATGCGTGAGCGGGAGGAAACTGATCCTATAAAAGGCATCAGGGGTAGTCTCCTGGCTTGGCCGACACGTGGAGCCCACAGATCGCTTCATAATCCCCTCCAGACAGAAAAAAAACATTAAGTAATTGTAGACAGGAAGTGGGCACTTAATTATTTAAAGGTTTTATCAATGTGGCAGGTAAAATGAGCAAGCATTGCAGGCCTTTTCACATCAGGTCGTCACGTTCAGGGATTGTACCTATCATCATCTCATATTCTCTAATGCAAACAGTAAATGGCAGCTTGTCAATAAAATACCTTTTTATATGGTTTATTACCTCACACTTCCTCACGGTGCTGTACAGAGCAATTTGGATGACAGTTAGGGCATTGTTTCACTTTGTGTTAGCCGTGTGCTACAAATGGGCCGCTGTGTGCTTAGAGGGGTTAGAGCTAAAATGATTGATTTTTTTTAAAAACTCCTGTTTATTTATATATTTAATTATTTGCCATTTTGATTAAAGGTGCATGTGTCTTTAATAGGCTAAGAGTGCCCCCTTCAGTTTGCATGAGAATTCAAAATCGGGGTGATGTTGTTAAAGGACTTTTGTATTTGCTTCATTATTTTTGTTGTTTAAATATTATTGGAGTATAGTATACATGCATATTAATAATCACAAATTCCTGTTTGTGTTTATGCAGAACATGTTTCCTTTAATGCAAGTTGTATCATTATGTAAAAACGTGAAAATAAAATATAACATTGCCTTTACAAAAATAATAATAATAGTAATAATAATAATTTGGAATATGCTTTTACTTAATATTTTTTTCTAAAGTTAACCTCCATATAAGACTTCTGAATAAAGTGATCTTCCTATTAGTTTCCCAAGTAGGTTGATCTCTAACTTAGGTTGGATTTACGCCATGCAAATGCCGTCACCCCCCTGAACACCTAATGCTATAATAACTTACCCCTCAACACTATAATAACTTAGCCCTTCTAGAATACACACCTGGACATGTTTTGCATGGCGATGTGTGAAGTGAAGCTTTAAAGGCAGTATTCAGCAGTTGTCCCCTGTGTTTAGTATGCTCAACAGAATTCTTTACTTAACCCAAACACAGCTCAACGTTCTGAAAACATTGATCTGTGTTTGGGTTAAATGAGAGAGGCCGTCAAGCATACTAAACAGCAGCGCGGGTGCATGCGTTCCTCCAGATGTGGAGGCAGTGCTCCACGGACACAGACACGGCTTTACGGGGTGTGCAGGGTTCAGGATTAGAGTGAGATTTAAAGTGCTTCAGGATTAGAACCAGATTTAGAGTTCTGACTGCTGAAGCTGCATCTTTGTCACAGGTGCTGTGTTCGACACCATATTACTCACACTTTAGATTTATTTATTTATTTTATTTTTATTATTATTATTTTTAAATATATATATATATTAGGGCTATCAAATGATTAACATTTTTAATCAAATTAATCAGGATTTTCAGTGGATTAATCATGATTAATCACTATTTGCAACTACACCTGAAT
>JAUMHQ010000078.1:11089982-11101259 GCA_032361165.1 Enteromius paludinosus | reverse complement strand
CACAGAGAAGCAGATAATATGACACACTGACGTAATGAATATGCAAATTGATATATGATGTCATCTAGCAATCTAAAGCGGGTTTTAAATCAGATGTGTGGAAGGTTTAATAATTTTTTGTTGTTAAAATTGAAGTTCCTGTCTCAAAGTTTACAGATAGATGGCTAATGCGTGTGCCATTGATATGTTTAGTGTTCATGAAAACTTTAATAAACACTTCTGGCACTTTTTTTTGAGCCTCTTAATTAGTTTTGTTTTTTATGTCAATGATTCAATAAATACCGTACCGTGCCATTCATACCGAGGTATTACCGTACCGTGAAATTTTGATACCGTTATATCCCTAATAATAATGTGTTTATGAAAGTGCCCCTATTATGGGCTATGAAAGGTTTATATTTCATATGGAGTCCGAAATAACTGGTTGACATGCATGTAAGATCAAATAACACTTTCATTTTCTTGCATTTTTTTTGCATTATTTGTTCAACGACTCCCAGACAATTCTTTTAACAATTCATTTTTCCAACACCCTCCTGGTTGATTTAATTTAAAGCAATGTTTGTGAGCTTTTAATGCGCTAAAAGCTGTACCTAGTGGCAAAAAATGAATTTGCAGTTATATTCAAAACAAACAGTTTCATTCAGTTTGAAAAGACCAACAAGTGAACGGGCAATATGCTAATATTTCACTTTGACGTCATCATGAAACAGCTTGGGACTCGTTTTAAAAACGACTTGTTTCTAGGATTCAGAGTCAACTCTTTATTTTGAGAAACAGTAAATTTATAGACGGGGCACTTTTAGTTTTAAAACTTTGCAGGATGTTTTCTTTCACTTTGAGCTGTGTTACACGAAAACTCATTTTTCCATAGTAATCCATAATAAGGGCACTTTAAGATCATTCATTATCCCAATTAGGTTATTAAGATGGGTAGTGAACAAAAATTTTCCTGGGAGTCCTTCTTGGGGAGGCCATGTGGGCTTCACTCAGAAGTCATCCAGAGTGTGTTGTCTTTACCGTGGTCATGCATAATCTTCTTATCATGTCTGTTGCAAACTGCATCCCACCAGACTCCACTGATCAATCAATCACTCAGAGACTGAAGCACGAGTCTCATCTACACTTCACACGGTGCATGTGGCCCGAACATTCTCCCACAATGAGAGCAAATGCAATCTCTCTCCTTCTTTTTCTCCCTGTGGTATTAGCTATGTAGTTCATAGACTCTAGCCCCCCCCGGACAGCTCCCATGCATGCTTGCAGCATCTACCTAGTCCACCTGCTGCACATATGAGCAAGAGAGCGTCTATGTGTACCATCTACAAAGTGCATGTCAGATCTGTGTGTATGTATTTACCAGGTCATATGTCCAAAGCACATTTGCATGCACATATTTGTTTTCCCTCAAAAAGGTGCAGGAGGGTGGGTGGGTGTGTGTGTGTGCATATTCGCACACTCAAGAGTGATTTCACAGGCTACATTCAAGCGGTTCTGATTGTCTGCCTCAGATGGTCCATCTTTTGCTATTATTGCCCCATTATGCTTCTCTCCTGTGAGAGGATCCCCTTAAACAACCTCAATTACACCATAAGAGCCCTTAAACAGCCCTGATACCCACAGAAAACATTTACATAGGCCGGATCTTTTATTGACTTTACATTCCAAGAGAGGCGAGCGAAAAAATCTATGGCTTCAAACTACAATATCTCACGCTTGGTTAAGTCCGAATGCAGAAACGGGCACGGTTTTAAGCTGCACCTGTGCTTGATGGATCAGATCTGATAGCATGTTCCTTTTCTTTTCCTTTGTGCCATTATTTCTTATTAGACTCTCATTCAAGTTGAAAGTGCAAAAACTCCAAAGTCAGTGATTAGTTGTAAATAATAGAACTTAGGGACCTGTGCGATTGAACTTCTCAGGCAGGAAGCTTTGATCAAAGCGCCGTCTAATTCCAGCGGGTTTTTGTGTCTCAGGCAAAAGACTACATCTGCTCAGGGAGACGCAATGAAGGAAGTTGAATAATTTAACTTTTTCATTTGTAAAGATAATCAGCCCGTTCTGAATACATCTCGGGTCTCATAAATGTTGAATAACCTATCAGCCTCCAGTTGCCGTAAATTATGAAAGGCGCTAGTGATGGGAATATTAACAAAGCTTGGATGCCAAGACTCTACAATCTTTAGTTCAAATGCATTACTGAAGACCATGTGCGTGTCTGTGTGTTTCGGACAGCGCCGGGATAGACGGAACGGGGGAAGTGCCTGCTTGCCCAGAAGGATGTTGAATCAAGGGCAAAGCTTCCCAAAGTGTCAGGTCCACTGTATGTCAGTCCTTGCACTGTATTACAAGTACATACGGCTCTTCGTATGTTGTGATTGTGGGCTGGGCGAGTTGATTGTGTGTTTGTTTTCATGCTGGGGTGGCACTAATCTTCTCAGCTAGTTTGTCAGTTTAGTGAGTGGTTGCATTGCCGTCACGTTTCTGCTTAAACAAGATATGAATGGATATCGGTTAGTGAAAAGAAGTAAATGTGACTTTATTTTTCTGTTTCCCTTTAAGGTGTAAATAATGGAAGTGCCCCTTTAGAATATAACGTCCTGCTCAATGCAGGTACTGAGCGGCCCCTCATCCGCCCTGCTGGACCAGAGCACTTCCTGTTAGTACAAGGACTGGACCCCTACACCATCTACCACATTCAAGTACAGGCCTGTCAGCCAGGTACTCTGCAACACTGCAAACCCTAAGAAAATAGTCAGATAAAAGAAGACAATATAGAAAACTCAAACTGAAAAGATAAGATTAGATGCATCATTTTAGGTCTACAATGATCATACCATTTGTGTTTTGAAAATAAGGGAAAATCAAGGATTTTTTTCATCTGTCTACTTAATTTTGTTGTGTCAGTTGTGATTTTGATTTATCAAATGCTTTCCTGACAATATTTGTATGTGCAGATGGCTGTGGTGTAGGAAAGGGGGTGTCTGTTCGGACCCCTGAAGCTGCTCCGTTAGCTCAGGACCCTCCGGTTCTCACAGCTGCAGGTGCGGCCGTTATCAAGGTCCGCTGGAGTCCGCCACACAAACCCAATGGCCTCATCACTAACTACTTTATATACAGGTACAAGGCTCTTATTCTCTTATCACTTTGCTTACTCGGTCATCAGGATTTTTGTCTGATAGGATATAGACTTGTTACTTGTGATAGTCTGTTTGCTAAAACAAGGTTATTATGTCAAACTAATCAGGCTAAACAACTGATTTACTTTACTGTAAAATTGTAACACTTAAATATAATGAGTGAAACATTTAATATGGATCAGAATAGAATTATATACAGTATTTATAGTTTTTTATATTGATTTTAATATTTGTAATGAATGATTTTAAATTAAAGATTACTATAATGAATACATTTTCACTCATTTTAATGAATCGTGTTATATTTATTCATTTACTATTGCTTGAATTTACTTTAGCATCGCTGTTTCATTAGGAACCACTAGGGGTTCAAAACCTTTGCGCAATTATACTTTTTATTAGCACTCCTCTCTCAATCTCCGCAAATGCACTTCCATACAAAGATGCTGTCAGCCTAATGTCAGTGCAGCGCTTTCATGGGGATAAATGTGTGTGTAGATGTGAGTCCATGTCAGGGCATGTTTGAAAGGAAGGCTGGAAACGTAGTCGAACACAAACAGTAATTATGCCGTGACCTTGAGGTGAACAGGCCAATCACTGCTGGTTACACTTGTCAACATTTCCTCTCTAGTTCCTGTCTAACTGACAGCAGGAAAGCGCAGAATGGAGTGCGGAGTGCTTATGTGGATATCAGCTGTATATCAGTGACTGTGGTATCTGAGCGCAGAGAAAAGAGAGAGAGAGAGGCTGATCGGCAGCTCTAAATGGAAGATGACATTGCCCTGCTGACTTTGATTATTCCAGGCACATTCAGAGCTGTTTGAGAGCAATATGAAACAGAATGCCATGATGTTGCACCCCGCACAGAGGGAATAAAGCTAAGACTGACATGGCACGATCACATCAGAATGCTTTGCTCCGCTGTTACAGAAGCATCCTTCAAGGAGAACGGAGAGCAATGCGCCGGGGAGTAGCTAACTCTATCATTACGCTGCCATCATTGCCCTTATGGTCGGAAACAACACAGCCGGCCGTGCTTGAACCTTTATTGCTGCACATCGTGAACGCCAATTTAAACCATTCAGATTTGACTTGAAGGATTCCAGACAATGATCAGATTAAACCATAAATTGAGACGTCTTCCCAAAGTTTTCTCTCTTGGATGGCAGCAAAAACATTGTTTACAGAATCCATGTGATTGCGTGTTTGCGTGTTAGCAGCAAGGTAAGATTTCAGTCAAGGACAACGCAGCTTGTTGACCAGTGTCATTCATATGCAAGGTCAGATCAGTCTAAGCCCGCATAAATCTTAAGAAAATATAATTAGCATAGCCACAGATTCCGGGGCATTCCGATGTACGCATGACTGGATTTCATCTTAGCCCTGATTTGGGAGCGGGATAAACTCTGGCAAATACATCACATTCGGGGGGCAGAGAATTCACTCGTGGCTTAAAGGACTTGGTGTATTATTCTATCTGCTCATCTTAATACCGGCGATCAGCGCTGCGCTAAATGTAATCGGTTTAATGTGCTATTGTGTATGTATTCAGCTCATTGGAGGTTATCTGAGATTGTTAAGTGTGTGTCCCCTCCTCAGGGATGTTTGTCCTCCATGCGTTTAACTTATATTACACAGGAGAATGGAGTATTACCTAGGATAGTCCTTGGATGCTGTACAGAATTATTGTAAATCAGCTCCTAAGAATTCATCTGTGGTCATATTGCGTGCATGCAGTTGATACAGAAGATGCTGGTGAGACTGTACAAGCATCGTTTAACTGCTTATTCATCTAGTTGTTATAGCCTCAAGATGCTGGACTTCTTAAATAGGTAATGTCATATGATAAATCAAATTCTTGTTGATGTTTGATTTATCGATATGTAAATAGTTAGCATTAGGACTAATCAGCAAAAATTTCTCTGTTCAAAAATGCTGGATTTTTGACCTCATAAGGAGGAATTTTTTAAATGAGGAATACTTACAAAACCTTGTACTCTTTCTGACTGTGTGTAGCACCTGCTGCTCTGCATGACCTGAAATTTTTATATATATATATGTTTATCCAATGGGAGAAAAACATGACATATAGTGAAAGATAGATATAATAATAATAAGATATTTTATTATGTATCTTTCTTTGTAGTCAGTGCATCACGACTGACCTGTGACCCTGCTTATGCCATAATCAGAATTCCCAAAAAGAGTTTTTCTTTGTAGGAGATGTCCTTACATCTTATAATTCTAGAAATAATTATTCATTTGCTTTACTGGCGAGGATGTTAAAATTAATAAAGGGTTAATTTTCCACAAGTTGATTTGTTTCTTGAGGATCTTAATGAAAAGTCTATTGCATACTTTTTCCCCCCTCAATGGTAGTGTTAAACAACACCCTTTTTTAACTTCTCAATAGTAGTGTAAAATGTTTTTTAATCAAACTTTTTATAAAACATAACAATATACACATAGCATTTAATAACAACCTTTTAACCTGTCAAAAACCAAAAAAAAATTGTTGCATTTCCCTTTAAATTCTAAGAAGCTCTGCTCACCCCGTCCCTCTCTTCTGTGGGGTAATGGTCAGTTCTCTGAGAGACAGTAAACTTTAGCCACATTCATTGTGAAACTTGCAAACTAGCACATGAGACAAAAAAAAATTAGACTCACTTGTTCTAGAGGTAAAGATGAACGATTTGTGCAAACATAGAGACATTTAGGTACACATGAAGATAGGAAGATGTATTCCCTTCAAAAAAAAGCTGATGTCTCTTCAGCAGCTCATATGTCAGAAGTAAATGTTCACTATTACATCCTACAACAAAACACCTCGTTTAGGAGATGTAGCAAATTAGCTCAAATACAAATAAATCAAATCATTTAAGATTCTATAGGGAATTTGCACAGAATCACTGTTTTAAGGCGGATCTGCGACACTGAACGAGCCGTATAACATCAACTCTGCGCTGGATATTAAAATCCAGATTATAGTGTAAACACTATTAATAAGCAAAGTAGCAAAATCTGCAGTTTAAGACATTAACTTGTAAGCACAAAACACAAGATACTTCTCTTTTGAATTATATATATGGCTTTATTGGATAAACCTAAGACACATGAACTAAACTAACACATAAACACACACATTCGTACGGGTTGCAGGAAGAGAGAAAGTGAGGAAAGAGTGAGTTTAAGAGAATGAAAATGTGAAATCCCAATTCTACAGCAATAGGTGCTATTGTATAGACTTGAACAACCATCAATCAAAAGGTTAACTCTCGCATTGAGTTCGTCAATGAGGTTAAAATTTATATCAGTTTCACCCGATCAGCCTGAATCTGGAGGTTTGTACTTGCCATGCTTTTGTGCTATGGGATTCCTTCTGTGGTCCTCGCTGCAGAAAGGGGGTTCCCGAGGTTGCTGATTGGCTGGAAGTAAGTCGTCGTGGAAGTCTTGGGAGTCGATGACTGGGCGGTGGCTGAAGGAGAAGCGAGTCGCGGTCCATTTGAATTTTGGAGACTTGGAGACACGGCAGGCAAAACTTACACAAACTCTCAGACAGAAAAGAAAGCAAAGAAATAAAGAAACGATACTAGACTGTATCGTGGCCAGGCAGCAGCAGGCGTGCACGCTGGAGCACGTGGAACGGCTCTTAGACTAAGAGCTGAGGCTAAGACCATAGTTTGAATAGCGTCTTGAGGCACATCTTTGTACACATCCTAAAATCGTGTTTTAACCAATAGACATCATTCTAGCTCAGGGTGTGGTGACATTTGTCTTCCCAAATCATAAATCTAAATGTTATCTTTTTAGTCAAATGGTCCGAATTTTCCCGCTCTTGCAGAGTATAATTTTAGACATGATTTCTATAACGTGAAAATGATACATTTGACTAAGAATTGGTGAGAAGAAACATTTCAAGCAAGAAGATTAAAGCAAAACCATACAAAACATGGATATTAAACTATAAAACCATTCAATAGTTATTCAAATACATATACAATGAGTGATTAACACATGATAATTAAATGTGTGGGATACATATAATATGCAGTTATGCATATCAGGGGTTTAAGTCTGGTTTAGTGCCTTTTCAGCCTGGATAGGCATGAAAACACAGTTTGGGGCCAGATTTGTGAAGGATGAAAGTGGTTTTGTGAAACCCAGGGGTTAAAGGTCTCATCGGGAATTTTAGTCTGGTCCTGAGATGGGGGATGGAGATTCATCCAACAAAATCTTTAATTATTTTACCCGTGTAACGATAATGATGTCCCGTGTCTTTGACCATTATCTTGGTTATTTGCACAATATTGACAATCTCCTTCCTGAGTTGGGATTCTCAATAGGCATTCTTTTGTGTTAATGTTTCAAGCTGTCCTGTGACAATGTCTGTTGGATCTGCTTACAAGAGGTACAGTATGCAACCATGGGCCATGGGCCGATTTATGACATCCTGTTGTCTTGAGACCTCTTTGTGGAATTTTTTGGCTCCTCATGTTTCAATGTTCCGATCGAATCTTACGTGCCTGATTCCCTCTGACATGCTACAATATTCTGATCTATACACGTCGAAACAATAGTGGACTGATAATAGCTCACTCAGGGCAGGTCAGGGAAGGAAAATGCCAATCGTGAAAGATGCCATGGCCTGTGTGACAGGGGGCATAATTTATCATATCATTATCATTATAGAGTGGTTGCGTACACACACTACCAACACACATTCAAACAACATGTAAAAGTGAAATTTATATTCGATGACCACTTTAAACGCAAATGCATGAAAATAATGTCTATTACAACGTTTGCTTCCTGGAGCAGAAGGTCTTGTGTTCCAGATGCAGTGTCCGTATGTGTGTGTAACAGACTGCTGATCGCAGCTGTGTGCTGTAGTTTAGCGCCATGGTGTGAGACGTTTCTCTCCCCTGCCAGCCTTTGTTTGGCTTTATTTTAATGCGGTGGGTGAGATTAGGCCGTTGCGGTGCAAGTGGGCCGGCAGGGGCCACATTAGATCGGTGAATGTCATTTTCTTCAGCAGCATGGAAGCCAGGCCTCTAATGTGGAGGAATTAACGAAGCTTGAGCGAAGCCCAGCGCTCTGCCTCTGCTCCTCACCCTCCTCTGTGTGTTCTTCCTCATCTCCGCAACCTTTCTTTGGCACCCCTACTGGATTTGTTTGTTTTGGGGCCTGCAGCTGCATTTAAAGGGTCTTTAAAGAAGATGCTTTGTGTGTTTTGTCATGTTTTTGTAATCTTTAGTAGTATTTCTGTTTTTTCATGTAATATTAACTTTGTTTTCTCCAGACGACCAGTTGGGACTCAAGAGGAGCTACTGGTGTTCATCTGGACTGAGGGTCCCTTAGAGTTCATCGATGCTTCAGATTCCCTTCTTCCATTCAGTGAATATGAATACAGAGTCACTGCCGTCAACTCTAAAGGCACTGCATCCAGCTTCTGGACCTCCGTCCGAACTCTTGAGGCAAAACCACAGGGTATGGATGCACCCTCGGCCCACCCCACCAGTGCCTACTCTCTTCTGCTGAGCTGGACCCAGCCTAACATGCCAAACGGAGTGATCTCAATGTACAAAGTGGTGTACCAGAAACTACCCAATGATCCTACGTTCAACTCCACTACTGTTACCGCTCTTACAGTTCTGGTAATACTCTTTCCTCTCATCAGTTCGGTTTGTTGTCCAATACATTGTGTGAGAAGTTATAAATGAACCATGTGCAAAGAAGCAAGACGACGGAGTAATGATCCATGCAATAGCACTCTCAATTTTATATTTTGTAAAAATGCATACAGTTTTTAAACAGCTGAAGTCATTTTGTTACAATAAGTGAGGTAGGCTGTCACAATTAATAACCTACTATAGACTTTTAAGCAAATGTGTATTATTAACTATGAAACATAAGACAATATATCCCACAAAACAAATTCAAACTTGCAATATTTTCATTAATACGTTTAATACACTACTGCTTAGAAGTTCAGTTAGATTTGTTTAATTATATAGTTTCATTCTCGTTTCATTCTAGTATGATCAAAAAAAACTTTTTTAAAAGATTAAAAAAATAGAAATTGTATATATAGCATTAAATTATATATATATAACTTTACAATATTTCTGTTTTACTGCCTTTTGGTCATGTAAATGCAGCTTTGGAAAACCTAATGTTTAAAAAACAATAAATACATAAAATTAAAGAATCAAACCTTTTAAAGACCAAACCGTTGAACAGCAAACTAACAAGGCTTTTAATTATTTTTGTAATATAATTAAATTACGTTGTTTGCTTAGATTATTTTTATGATTTATTTTGAGCCTAATTTGGGTGTTCATTGACCCATTGTTGTGTTTTTGGCTGCAATTGCTTCTAGTTCTCAGCTCAGCTTCAGCATGTGAAGTTTCTAGCATCAGCATCTGTCTGAGATCATTCATCAGCGATCAGCCCATTGCTCGCATGTTTAAACAGATTCCTCATCCGCTGATGTCTCCACCTATAAAAGTATCCGCTGTGATTCATGGCGTTCTCATGTTTGATACTGAGGAAAAATAGTGTGCTGCTTTCCTCGCAGATGCTCACAACTGCATCATGGCCAAATTAAAGGCTTCAGCTTGAGTTCCTGTTCAAAACAAGTGTGAACAGAGCCAGCTTGCCCCCTGATAGCAGCAACACCATAGGGGAAAGAATCCAGAACCCACTGAGGAGTTCAGCTTCTCCCACAGAGCACCAGATAGATGCCTGCCTAATAGACAAATTAATTATTTTGATAGCAATTAATGAACGTCATCCAGGATAGGCCTTTTATCAGCACCCCTCTTTTCTTGGAGAGTAATTTACAGTTCAGCTTCTATTCTCTTGGCAGTCCTTTCAGGTTTTCTTGACCTCCAGAGGTCGGCTTCAGTGGTGAATGTGTGACGTCAGATTGCAGTTAATCAGCTTGTAATTAATTTTCCACGTGTCCTCAGCCCTCTTGAGTTATGACCCTGGCCTCCTAATAGCTGATGCAAATTTATCATTTTGCAAATTGTACAATTTTGTAATTTTATAATACAACTTATGATTCATTTTTATACATTTGACTACAAAAAAATATTTTAAATTGTATATATTACTTAATATATAATGTGAATTTTATAAGAATACATTTTTGGAAATAAATATTTTAGAATAGAAATAGCACTAGTATTTTCAGTTGAATTTTTAGAAAGAACAAGGCTAATTATTTGTCATTTAAAGGAAGGAGTTTACAATATGAAGGTACATTTACCCACAATGCCCTGAGGTTTTCCATGGTCATCTGCTGAATACAATGCCCAATTGCATAACAGCTGCACCAGGAAAACTGTAGTGTGGGTATTAGTGCAATTTCTCACGGCTACATTTATAATCCATCGATCCTGATGGATCTTTTTTTGGACACCGACTTTGTGCTATATCAGCTGTCCGCCTGCCATGTCAATACTTGGCCTGCAGTGGGGCATCAAATTGATTTAGTTGTTGCCAACTGTTGAGTGGCTACAGGTTAATGTTCTCTGGTCGAGTGAAGTTGTTTTCATGTCTGAGAATGAAGGATTATGCAGGAAAAAAAAACAACGTGTCATTCCTGCTAGTACATCACACAAAAAATCCTCAACAAGCAATATATTATATTATAGGCTATCAATTTATTTTTTAGATATTATATCGCAATAACAGCTGTACATGTTATACAGCTATGAACTACAAAATATACATTCCAATTTGTATTTTAATATTATATATTGCATTATATAATTCATTTTATTAAATTATATTATATACACTTCATTGTCCAAAATTGGGAAAAGTTGTCTTGGACACTGGAGCCCGGATACACATTACACTATATTATTAAAAAGTAGTTGCAGTATTCTCATTAATAGCTGGTTATAGCTATTAATTATAATAATATAAATTAAAAAATTGTTTTTAATAAAGTTTAAATAATGTTTTGAAAAAGAATGTTTATTTTATCACTGAACAAATATTTTAAAGGGATAGTTCACCCAAAAATGAAAATTTGATGTTTATCTGCATACCCCCAGGGCATCCAAGATGTAGGTGACTTTGTTTCCTCAGCAGAACACAAAGGAAGATTTTTAACTTTAACCGT
>JAUMHQ010000078.1:11072459-11089882 GCA_032361165.1 Enteromius paludinosus | reverse complement strand
TACATCTTGGATGCCCTGGGGGTAAGTAAATAAACATCAAATTTTCATTTTTGGGTGAACTATCCCTTTAAATGTTTTTTACCCATTTTAACTGATGCATTTACGACTGGATAACTTTATCTTTGTTACTTATTGACATCAGCAGAAAACGCCAATATTCTTGTTGTTGTTGTTTTATATTTCAATTAGCCTTTTGCTTATTTTAAGTTTTTGTTTCATAATTTGTTTAATAATTTCAGTTGCAGCTGTAAGTTGCTTGTTAAACATTTTTAATTTTACATCTAATACATCTTTTTAATTCTGACTGTATTTAAATTAGCAGAAACAAATTTTATTTTTTTCAATTTTAAATCTTAGTTAATGATAAAAAACACTTGAAATGAACACTTGAGTCTGATTGTGGAGCAGATGGTGTAATGCTGTCCAGTAGTGCTTTAGCAGAGAGTACAGCTTGTGGTCTTATGTGGTCTGAGCATGCCCATCCTGGGTTTTTTTTTTTTTTTGGTGGGTGGGGCTGCTATTGATCCCTGGCTGTGCTGTGTGCTGTACCTCGTGCCAGTGCATGTGATTAATGTGGACGTCATGGCGGCAGGACTGAATGAGGCTACAGAGCACAGGCGGTCGGAGCCGCCAAAAGCTTCCTCCCTCACCATGTGTGCAGACGCCCCTCATTACCAAACACTTATCAAGCCTACATGAGAGATTAGGCAGGCCCAGTCACAGCCAGCACCAGACCTGTCCCATCCCTTCCTCTGTTTCTTCTTAAAGCTATCGCCTTTTCCCTCTGCTTCTGTACGTAGCTTCCAGCGCTCTCTCCGCCTCTCGTACTCTCTCTCTACCCCTCCTGATCTTTCCAGATGTTGCTCAGCAGCCCCATGAGAACCCCAGCGATGGGAGATGTATTAATACATCCTATTGATTAGATCAGGACCCCTGACAGTCATTTGCAGAGATACCATCTGGCTGCTGTTCCAATGCCTTCACCCAAACAGGACATGACACCTTATTAATCTCCACCGCCGCTCTATAGACGCTTCGCCTTTTGCGCACAGAAGCCCGACTCTGTCGGAGTGGCAAGCGGAGATGCAGGCAGACCTGAAGGGTGCAAGAAATTAAGGTTATTACACAAATTGAGCCATATGGTCCAAATATTTCAGAGCTGAAATTTACTAGGCAATAAAAATTGCTCCTGCCTTCCTAATGGTGTAAATTACAGTTTAACCATGGCTCTAATGATGTCCTTCTGCTGCCTGTAACCACTCTAACATGAAGGACATTGTTTAAAAAATGCACAGGAAAAAAAAAATAAGGGGGGGGTTGAAACTCCGGCAGCATGTTTACAATCTGTTAGTTTATCATTAAGAACACAGTGAAGAGTGCATAAACATGATGGCGGCGCGTTGGGCCGTGTCTTTGTGTAGACTCGTATACACACTGTTGAAGCAGAACCGTGAGGAGCTCGTTTGGGCCCTGGTGGAACCCGCGCTCATTTGCTGAAAGGACACACAGAGGGGAGCTCCCGACGGCCTGTGGATTTTGATAGTGGATTCCTCTGAGCTTTCACAAACTTTAATCTCATTCCTTGTTTCAGACCAGGCTGGTGACACAATTGAGGATTTGTTGCCTTTGGTGGTTACAACTTGTATAATGTATATGTGCATGTATACATAATATGTGTATATACACTATACACAGTGTGTATATATACTGTATAAGTATATATAATATATGTCTATGTACTATATACTGTGTGTGTGTGTATGTATTTACATTTTTACAATATTATACAGATTATGTACTTTTTAAAAAATATTATACAGGCAAATATTTTATGGACAAAATATATGGACTATATTATATTGGCCAAACAATACACTGAAAAAAGGTTTATTCTGCTATTATATTGTCTAGAATCTGCTTTCAGATTGCAGTACTGAGTAAACACTCTGAGAAAGCCTTTTAAATCTAATTTCTCATTTAAAGAGCTAAAGTTAGTGGTGTACTTGACTGCATGTGCTTTTATTTTCTGAAAACAGCTTCTATCATTCACAGTCTTGATTGTGATACTCAGATCGCCACATTCAGAAGAGGTAAACGGTACTTTCGTCTGTTTCTTTATGTGTGCGTTTGCATGCATGAGGGGTTTCCTTCATCAGACACCGGCCCAGTCTGAAGAACAGCTCAGTGATTCAAGAGCCCTCCATCTGATTGAGGCTTGGCTTGAACAGAACTTTACATCTAAACCACAAATAATTAATAGTGTCAAGGCATCTCAGGATCTGGTTGTCAGTTGTTAGTACGGCAGAACAAAAGGGAAGAATTTTTGAAATGATGCTCTGAATTCTGTGGACTTTCTCAACAGTTAAACTAAGGTACTGACAGTTGAAATATTAATTTACTCACCCTCAAATTTGTATGACATTCTTTATTCTTCATAAACAGCCTATGAATAGCAGAGGTAAGCTAGTTTTCAAAGGTGTATCATGAATACCTCTTTGCTTAATATGTTTTAATATACCAGTGTAGACAAGAATTTTATTAGATTCAAGAATCTGTGTGTAAAAATAAACATTAGACATGCAGGGATATTCAGAAATAAATGATAATACTTAACAACAAAATGCATCAGTGCATTATTTTCTCAGCCTGAAATTCTCCTACAGAGTTTGAGTGTAGGTTGCTTAAAACATGACCAAAGGCTCCGTTTGATGCTTTTTGATGAGGCATTTCCCAGGCCCTGTAGCTGTTAGTGTGATACTAATAAAATCCAGCTCAGGCTGAAGTCAGCAATGGCAGGCCGGGACAGTATGTCTACTGTATGCAAATGAAGCAGTCCCACACCTTTGAAGGGTCAGGAATCTCCACTTTCATCTAATCAGCATAATTGTTGTGACAAATCCACATGGTTATTCTTAATTAAAATCATCCCCTGGCCCAAGCAGCCCCCAGCGCTGTCACAGGAAATAACACATATGTAAGCAGCTGATGAGACAAGGGAGACCTGTGCTCAGTTGAAAGAGGAAAAGAGGAAAGAAAAAGGGCTTTAAAAGACTTCTTTCCCCTTTACAAATGACTGATTCCCTGAGCTGATGCTAAATGTGCTTCTGACTCTGATACCTCTTTAATGTTTAAACCAGCGAGGCTTCTTTCTGCCTCAATTACAGAAAGTCCGAGTTCAGTGCTTTTGTCCAGAAGCCTGACTGCTGTTGGCTTTCGTAGAGAGGTTTACACGTTCAGGTTCATTTGCAATGGATCTTAATATAAAGGACTGTTTAGAATTTAAAGTGTGTGTTTACATAATATACATAATACCCGAAATGTAATTCTGTAATGTTGAGAATTTGATGTATGGTGGATCTGTGCACACCCAAAAGGCAGGATAACCAATTCTCTTAATCAAAACTTAAACACTTCCCATTTTAGGGATCTGTGCCATAAACATTTATTTGGAAATCTATAACAAAAATCAATTCTCTTAGTCGCTTTTTAATGGCTGCCTTGAGTATCCTGGATGAGGGAGCGCCTGCTTGTTAATGTCTTGGTGCCGGTGTTTAGGAAAGTGTTTGATAGCATTGCCATCTAGGGGCAGGATATAAGTCTCTGTGCTGAAATAAAGTGAAATGAAACAGCTGTCTCTATTGACAATGTGCATATGTTTGCTGGTTTATAGTCCAAATGTTCTCAATTTTTCAACCACGTAAAAAGGTAGTGTTTTAAATGCTTCAGTGCCTCCCAGCGATGTAATGTATTGGGGTGTTAAAATCTGCATAGGGACAGCAGAGAGGGGTCTGTCGTTTTATTAATTATGCTAAGATTTATGTGTTGTGTTTTTTCTGGCCAAATGAATTTTTATTTTTAAGGAATAAATAATACTTCTGTTAAAAAGCAAACATGTATTTACACAACTAATATTCAGCATGGATGCTGACAGTTACATGTCTTTATTTAGCTTTTTAATATTTATATTTGGAACCTCCATATGGGGATTTATAAGGTTTTTATATTTGATTTATTTTGTTTTTTGTTTGTTTGCAATTTTTGATCTATTCATAAGTACTGCATTCATGAAAATTAATATATATATATAGTTTTTGCAATAATAATGGTAATGTTGCTATTTTTCTTTTATGTTGTAGGGTAATATTTTTCAAGCTCACGTGTTTGGGTTGGAGCCATACACCACATATAATGTGCGTATAGAAGCAGTTAATGGAGCAGGTCAGGTGTCGAGTCCTTGGACCACCATTCAAACCCTTGAAGCTTCTCCAAATGGCCTGGCTAACTTCAGCGTGGAGAAGAGAGAACACGGCCGAGCACTGCTGCTACAGTGGGCTGAACCAGCCTCTCCAAATGGACTCATTAAAGTATGACTCCTTCGATTACGATAACACTGCAATATAAGCTCCAGAATCCACGGTCATTTACCATATTTATATCCACAGATGTACAATATCTTCATTGAGGACAACATGGAGTTCAGCGGGCTTGCTCGTCAGTTCCTGTTCCGTCGTCTGGAACCCTACACTGTGTACACTCTCGTTCTGGAAGCTTGCACCAAAGCGGGCTGTACAAGGACCGCACCTCAAAGTGTAACCACCGAAGAAGCTGCCCCGTCCTCTCAACCGGCTCCTACGGTACAGCAGGTCCAATCCCGCAGCGTGGAGCTCTGCTGGTCTCCACCTGCCCAGCCCAACGGCAGGATCCTGCAGTACCAGGTTCTGGCTGTGAGTCTCGAAGACGGCAGGGTACGGAGTGATGAAGATGACTCGATGAGAGCCAAGATTGTGTTCATCCAGAACGACACCCAGGCTAACAACTTCTCCTATAATATGTCTGGCCTTCTGCCCTGGAGCAGGTACAAGTTTCGAGTGCGTGTTTCAAATGCGGCAGGACATACCGATAGCCCGTGGCTCACAGTTCAAACCAAACAAGCTCCTCCTAGAGGATTGGCTCCTCCGGCTGTCAGTCATGTAGAGGGCAGGCCTAATGAAGTCTTCGTAGCTTGGACACCTCCTTTGGAGCCCAATGGTGTTCTTTTGACTTACAGGATTCAGAGGGATAACGTTGGCTTCCATTTCAGCTTTGACTCGAGTGTGTTCAACTACACTGATGTAGATTTAACCGCATACAATCTCTACAGTTACGCAGTCATTGCCTGCACCGTGGCAGGGTGTGTTACCAGTGAGCCAACGCAGATCAGGACGTTAGAAGCCGCCCCTGCAAACGTAGATCCACCTATGGTGTCTGATGTCACTTCCTATTCACTAAATATGCGGTGGACAGTTCCATCCATCCAAAATGGTGAGATTGTGGTCTATATTCTTAAAATGAACAATGAAGAGGTCTACCGAGGGAAAAACTTAAGTGCACAGGTTTTGGATCTACAGCCACATGTTTCCTACATCCTGGTCTTGATGGCTTGCACCTATGGTGGCTGCACTGCCAGTTCGCCCACTTCAGTCCAAACAAGAGAAGCACCTCCCTCAGGGATGCCCGCCCCAATTCTTAAAGTCACAGGCCCTGAATCGGTTGAGGTCACATGGAGAGAACCCATCCAGCCCAATGGAGTAATCATAGGGTACGAGCTCCATCGAAACGGGAGCCTCATTTACACTGGCATGGACACCCGTTACCACGACTTCACCTTACTTCCAAGCGTTGCGTACAGCTATATCGTCACTGCCAATAACAGTCAAGGCACCACTACCAGTCCACCAACGGTGGCCCGAACGCAGCCTTCAGCGCCCTCTGGTGTTGCTCCGCCAAGATTGCAGGCTCTGGGGCCATTCAGTGTTATGGTGCAGTGGGACCCCCCTGCAAGACCTAATGGGGTTATCATCAGCTACTCACTTTACAAACGGGACACAGCTGAGCCCAACATGAAGCGCTTCATTTTTGCTTCGCACCACAGTGCGTTTCAAAGCCAAAGTTTCTCTCTTACTGCACTGAAGCCCTACTACAGGTAAAATACCAACATGCATCAGGAATTTTGTTATGTATGGTACTGTAAGGCAACCCCCAGCATCTGAAGACAGATAAATGAACAACTAACTTAAAGCATATTTAAATAGAATTGGAAGTAGATATTTTCTTTTTTTCTCTATTATATATTGTCTGACTGCAAAACTAAATTAGCTGGTCAGACTTTTTCAGTTGCTGCACCAAAGACTGATAAAACCGAACGAAGGAAGGAAGAAAAGGAGAGAGAGGGAATCTTAAAGGGGGAGGGAGTCAACCTTGAGTCTTTTCTAATTTTTTCCATCCTTGGCATAGACAAAGACGGTCAGGAGGAGGAGGCACTCAAATGAGGAATGACTAAAGTCTGGAGCTGTATACATATGTTGAAGTGAAAAACCAGATAAGTGGGGTGATGATAATGGTTCATCAACATTATCAACTCGCCACTCATTGCCTCTTTCAGACGACCTTCCCATTATTCTCCTGCTCTCCTCTCTTTTCTCTCTTTTCTCCTTCAGTCCTTCTCTGGTGACCTTCTGAAGGAGAAAACCTTTAGTCCGTTGTCTGTACTGTTTATAAATAACAGCACGTTTTACTAGAATAAACACACAAAAATAGGTTTATATTCCTAAATATATTCCTAAAAAAGTGATGAAATTGGTAAAACAATTATTATTCATTTCTGTGGTGTAATGTATTATTTATTTTCATATGTGGCCTGTTGATATTTTTACCTATTGTTTTTCTTTATTTTTAGATATTTTTATTTAATGTTTATTTGTATTAATTGTTTGTGTATTTTTGAAGATATGAGGTAAGAGTGGAGGCTTGCACCCTGTTAGGCTGCGCTGCTAGTGATTGGTCTTCGATACAGACGCTTGAGTCGCCTCCTGCTGGACAACCTGCCCCACTGCTGGAGCTGCAAACTAACCCTAAGGGCATACAGACCGTCTTTCTGCTGTCCTGGTCTCCTCCAGCTGAGCCGAATGGGAAACTTTTACAGTACGAGCTGTACAGAAAACACGCTTTAGACAAGGAAAGCCGATCTGTACCTACACTGATCTACCGCAACTCCTCAACCTCCTGCCACGATGAGAGACTCCTGCCCTACACAGCCTACGAATACCAGGTCACACCGCTGTTTCACATTTAACACAGAGATTTTACACTCCCAATTTTAGAATTTGCTGTCATTGGTGCATATATTGGTGCATTAAAATATAATAATTTATACCTAAATTCATATATTGCAAAGAATGAACAGACATTTTCTCAAGAAAATGACACTCTTGTCTTTAAGCTTGTGGATAGTTGACCCAGGGTTGCCATACATTTGCTGAGTTGTTCTGAATGTTTGCAACAGTAGATTGTTGTTTTAAGTCAGTGTTATTTATACAATATCATAAATAATAAAGTATCATAGTATTTTATATTATAGCATTTATTAGTGCTCTGAATTGGATTTTAGTTTAACATTTTATATTTTAATTTTATTTTGTTTTAATTTAATTTAAATTAAATTAAATTAAATTATTCTTTCAGCTTTATTTCAATGAATAAAAACAATTTTGAATCGTTTTAATTTCAGCAAGTTTAGTTTTTAGCATGATGCATTGTGAATATGAAATCATCTCTCTAGACTTTGTGACACTTCATACTTGATTCTTATGATACATGATATTTTAGCATAATCATGTAACTAAACATGATTAAATCTGCCATATAAACTTGTCCTTAAGGAATATTTAATTAGCATGTTTATTTGTTGCTGTTGTGTTAACGCTCTGCTCATCTGTACTCTCTCATTCACACAGACAGGCGTTTAATCTAACTCACTATATTCATCGTACCGCCATCGCCTTACGAGACCTTTCTTAATTGACAGCCTAGCCTTTGGAGCAAAATAACATTAGCATTTGACTGTCAGGCCTGAGAGGCGTGGGCTGATCAGGACTAAATTGATAGAGTTTGCCTGATTGTTCCATCTTATTTATGAGCGGTAATTTATGACAGCTGGCGGGTGGAGCTGAGTGATGACGGACAAGCGACAGGGCCATTAATCTGGGCCTGGCTGAATGCTGACGATTACGATCGAAGCCATTGAATTAGCTGTTAGGCCTCCCAAATGTACAAGTATTGGAAAGACCTTTTAATGCTATTGGCTTTCCCCGGGGAGGTTGCTAACTATCCTGAGACGTCTGATATTTGACCATATAAATGGCTGTTTGTTGACTGTTTGTGTGTTCGAAGGAGTCAGGACGACCACTTTCTTTAATGCTCTTGTCCTAATGTCATGAAGTCGTCTCCCTTTTTGTTGTGTTTCATTTCCCTCGTTCTCACACAAGGGCATGTGTCTCTGTGAAATCAAACCCATCCCATGTTAAGAGGCTACATATTTTATTGACACTTTTATGTCAAATCTTAATTAGCCTAGTGCTCATAACAGAAAAGGGAACTTTTGGCCCCGTGTCCATGACTGGGGGCGTGGCCATAGCCAATGAGGGCCTGTCTCCGGGCAGATTCGGCCCTAGCAGTGTACACCCACATCCATTAGAGCTCGCTCATGAAATAGTTTTATTTTCCTGCGTTAATTACAGCTCTGTATGCAAGTGCTTCGGAGGTAATAAAACGTCTGCACCGCATACAAGGGCATGAAGATGTCCTGGCTGACTCCACTTTAAAACGTAGCGGCCATATCTCTTTTCACCAAATTCCTATCCGAGAATCGGCATGATTTATCAGTGGGAAATTTAGGTTATCACATTTCTTTGTCCTGTGCTCATCCGTAACACCGCTTTTGGACCATCACTCTTTCCTCCTCACTGTCTTCCTGCCGACGTGACCTTTTCTCTCTTTGGGTGACAAGAGGCTGTTTCCGTGACCGCCCTCTTTCTCTTCTGTCACACCTCAGTCGGCCCCTTTGGGCTCCGACACGTCGAGTCGTCACTTTGGCAGTGAAACGGGTTCGGATAGGAATGTGAAATCAGCCGGTGCCTCGTGCAGTCCGTGCGTATTGCCACTTAGATCTATCATCTGGATTGATCACGGTGTAATTGCCTATTATTGAGGCTAATTTAACCCTATCCACAGGAACATCCATCTGCCGCTGCTATTATAACTGACAATCTACAAATTACTTACTCATGCAAATAGCGACCCCAGCTGACCTTTTCCTACTCTTCCTGTGTAATTATACAAACAGCTCGTCTAGTAAATAAGATTACTTCACCTTTCCATGTGTTCATTTACTCCTTGATGAAGGTGAAATTTAATTTTCATGTAGATTCAGGCCGGAGTGATTCTGTAATGGAAGCTGATGTTTTGGCTATTAATGACAGCAGGGCTTCGAGAGCGCAAGACTACTGACTCCTCAAAGTAGTCGAATGGGTAGTTTCCTTTTGCAAAAGGCGCCAGGTGGGTTCATCAGGTGAAGGTGACTCCTCTTTAGGAGGAGGATGGTGTAGAGTCTCCGTTCTGTCTGCTGGGCCATTTCAGAGCCGGTGTGGGTATCAAAGACCGGTTTTATATCGGGCCTGCAGGCGTGAGAGAGACCACAGGCATCTCGATACACACACCTGTAGCTTTGCACATTAAAGTTCTTTCCTTTACTCGGGTATAGCTGTACTAGTTGGTATCGAAAAAAAACGGTAGGGTGATATAAACAGCAGGAAAATAGTGATACATGATGGAGCTGTGGTCTAGCAAGTAGTGAAAAAGAGAGAAGCAGCTGTCAAAAATGCTCCTCCTTCAATTTTCTTATTGCCGCCTATGGACAGTGGGAGCAAGGGGTGATGGCAAAATCCAAAATGCATTATGAGTGCTGATGTTTTTAGCTAAATTGAATGTCTAATCCCCCCTTTTCTCTTGTTTTCTTTAAAACTGATTTTTTTTATTCTGATCTTCTACTGCAAAGAAACTTCTACTGCAGGTTTTACTGTTTTATAAAAAAAAAAACGTATCAAATAAACATTAATTGCATTAAAATCATTTAAAACTGGAAGTTAAAGATGCTTAAAATGACTATAATGCCTTGTAGTGTACAAGTAATGGTGATGCTTGTTTGCGGTGTCGAACAGCAAACGCTAGCGTTCTTGTCATGTCATGTCACATCAGCAAAGAGTTTGATAGGTTTGTTGTGAGTTAGTATCTCTTTTTTGCCATTATATCCATTTTTTCCACTTCCTCAGTTTTATTGTGTGCTTTTACTGTCATTTTCCTTGTTTTTTGTGCACATTCTGTCATATTATGTAGTTTGAACTGTTTTTATAAACATATGATAGATATGAAAATATTTACCTTTTTTGCCTCTTAAACATGATATGCAGGAACATGAAAAAATAATATAGCATTTTTATATATATATATATATATATATATATATATATATATAAATGTGTTATATATTTATATGTAAATCAACAAGCATTATTATGTAAATACCTGATTTTATGTGGTTTAATTTTGGCTATCTAGGTGTGGGCTGTAAACTCAGCAGGTCGTGCTGGTAGTCCCTGGGCTCAAGGTCACACAGGTCCAGCTCCTCCAGAGGGCTTGAGCCCTCCTAAATTCCTGCACATCCACGCCACCACAGCTGTAGTGGATATCAGCCCACCCACCAAGCCAAACGGGATTGTCAGCCTCTACAGAGTCTTCACACAAAACAAAGACTCATACCAGCTGGTACATCAAGGACAATAGATGTATTCTCATATATATATATATATATATATATATATATGTACAAGTGACTGAGTTTTGATTATTAGAATGTAGTAGAAAATTAAGACAAGCTCTTTCTTTTCTGTGCCTGCAGCTATCTGAGGGGATGTCCCACCAGCAGACTCTGCACGGTCTTAGGCCCTTCACTGTGTATGCTATAGGTGTGGAGGCCTGCACCTGTTTCCTGTGCTGCAGCCAAGGTCCCTTAAGTGAGCTCCGCACCCAGGCCTCTGCCCCGGCCCAGCAGCCCCCGCCTTGTCTAGTCGCCCTCACCTCTCGCTCAGTTCTGGTGGAGTGGGACATGCCTCTTCAGCCTAATGGCATCATTGAAAGGTGCAGATCTCACAGACAAAAAATATGTTGCATAACATAAAAAATAAATAACTTAATATAATCAAGAATTTTAGCATAATCATGATTCTTATTAAAGGGTGAAGTGTGTGGTTCATGCTGTGTTAAAATATTTCCTCATGTATTCAAAGTTTCAAAACATTGCCCTGTTCATGTGAGCAGTTTAGCCTAGCAACACAACAACCAATGGCATGAGTTTGGGCAGGATTCCAGGACTCTTTTTTTCTAAGCAATGTCATACTGAGAAAGTGTTTAAAAACATTTTATTACTCTGCCATTAGTAGCATGGAAATTACCCACTTTGCCATTCACCTCTATTAAAACCTGCATTTAAACCTATATTAAATAAACTTTGTATGTACACTACTTTTTTATTATCTTACTTATTATTCTAATTAATATCTATATCTCTATAATATATATCTCATTTTTGTGAAATTGTTTTAATGTAGACCTGTTGCATAAATATTTGTCCTATTCACTTTGATCTGAATAGTTGTGAGCTCCACGTGAGATCCTCCTGTCCACAGCCGCTGCAGCCTGTCCCTGTAAGCTGTGTCACTGGCCCTGTGGAAATCACTTTTTTTGGACTGGGGCAGAGCTTCAACATCACTGGTCTGCTGCCCTATGCCAGCTATGAGCTGTGTGTTGTGTCTTACAATAACATGGGCAGCACTGTGTCTGACTGGGTCTCCATCACCACACTCAAAGAGCGTAAGGACTCTCTTCAAAACTCTTTTATGGCTCTGACTGCTAACCATACAAGTCATTCACCATCTAAAATTCTGTTATGGCACCTAAATCAAACCACTCGCTTGCTGTTTCTTTGTAGCTCCTCAGTATAAGGAGCCATTTGCGGTGCACAGTAACCTTACCACAGTGTTTGTGGACTGGAGCGCTTCTTTCTCTCTGAATGGGCCTCTGAGAGAATACAGCCTAACCGAGAACAACCTGCGCATCTACAGTGGCTTCCACAGCTCACTGCACATCCCACGCACTTCTGATAAAAGTATGCCCATATGGTTATACTATAACCTCAACCTTTTTTACAAAGTCTTATTGTGAACCTCAATGTCTTTTTTCACCATCTCTTTTGTCACTTTTCTCTTCAGCCTTTGCATTCCAAGTTACCTGCACCACTGACAGCGGCAGCGCCAGCTCTCCTGTTATTAAATACAACACGGCCACTGGTATAGGTATGCTTACTCCAGCCTGGCTGGTGACTGGGCAATATCTCTTTTCTCTCAGGGCAGAATAAAAATAGATTGTTTCCTTTTCAGTATGGCAAATTAAAAAAGTAAAGATGTTACCCTGGACCGCAAAACCAGTCATAAGGGACAATTTTTGGAGATGTATGCATCATCTGAAAGCTGAATAAAGAAGCAGTCCAAATGAAGTCCTTAGCAATTCATATTACTGATTAGAAATGTATTTTTCATAAATGTATGGCAGAAAATTAACAAAGTATATTATCTTTAACATATCTTTAAATATATTATCTTTCTGTTAAAATTTAATTAACAGAATATTATCTAGACGTAACATACTAATGATTTTTTACATAAATGAAAAATAGTTTCTTTTGACCCATACAATGTATTGTTGGCCCTGCTACATACCCATGATATTTATGACTGATTTTGTGGTCCAGGGTCATATTTTTATGTTTTTATGTATCTCATACGGTACACATATATGTTATTAATGGTATGATGTAAATGATAATACAAAAATACACACAGTCATTATTGATTCCATATCTCAATTTATTATTATTAAAAATTATTAATTATGAGTAAAAGATCATTTGTTTTATTCTGTATTACTGAGATTAAAACCTAGCTGTCTTAGCTAGTAGTTGGTAAAGTCTTAAATATTTGTATTGTGTTTTCATCTGTTCTCTTATTTATTTATTTATTTTCTTATCCATCTTTAACTGTAATGATTATTTCCTTTTATGTAAAGCACTTTGAATTACTATTGTGTATAAAATGTGATATATAAATAAACTTGCCCTGCCTTATCTGAGCATCTCATCTGTTCCCCACAGATGCCGTGGAGTCGAGTTCTGGAGGTAAAACAGGTTTGTATGGGGCTGAATACAAGTTCTATACAGAGCTGTGGTTCATCATTCTCATGGCGTTCCTGGGGCTGCTGCTGCTGGCTCTGCTAATGGGTCTGGTGCTAAGAAGAGCCCTAAGCAAGCCCCCCTTTATCAGGGAGAGACCTCCAATAGTGCCCCTTCAGAGGAGAAGTACCAAGTATCCACCTAATGACAACTATCTGGTGAGAGACATTTGTTTGAACTTCACTAGGTCTGTAACACTTGCTCTAATGTTCTACCATTTTTTTTTATGTTAGACCGCGGGGGTGAAATACAAGTTTTCAGTAATGTTTACACTCAAAGCTGTAACATGCACTTCCTTCAAATGTCCAGAGGAGGGAGCAATAACACTGCTTTCCCTCATTCCTTCCGTCATAAGGCAGTGACACAGTTCAGATTGGCATATTACTATTTATGCGCTACAGCTCAAAAGATTTGATTGATTTCTTTTTGTATTATTTTATTTTGTTACTTTATTTTATTTATGAGTATATCCTGAATAAAAGTACTGAATAGATCAAAAGTGACAATAAAAATGTTTTAGTGTTACAAAATAATATTTCTGTTCATCGTAGAATCCTAAAAAACAAATTTGAAAATGTACACATTTTTCATGAAGCAGAAGACTGGATTAATGGCTACTGACAGTTCACCAAATGTATTACATTTTTGAATGTATTAAAATATAAATATTTAACTGTTTTCCTGTTAGGTTTGATCAAGTTAATTTACCACTGGCTGCTGTCTGGTTGCTAAGAGCCAGATAAACACATTTCAAGGAATTGTCAACCCAAAAATAAATCAAAAAATATAATCCCTCAGGCCATTCAAGATGAAGGTGTTTTCTTTTCTTCATCATAAAAAAGATCAAGAGAAATTTAATTGCATTTCATCACTTGCTCACCGACGGATCCTCAGCAGTGAATGGGTACCGTCAGAATGCGAGTTGATAATAACATCACAATAATCCACAAATAATGCACACAACATCAGTAAATGTCCCCATATCTGTTCTTGGATAGTCGGAAAGTGAGTCCAATTTTCAGCAAATTTAGATTTTTGGGTGAACTGTTCGTTTAAACTGTGGCCTTTCTCTTTAAATCTGCTGTGTGTCTTTTAACTCTTTCTGTCTTGCGCTGTTCTGGCCGCTCCAGAGACCTTCCTCTGAACTCTGCTCTAACCATGCTTCTACTGCTCTGCTTCAGCCCGATGCACCGATGGTAAGCCCGCTCCTCTCTCTCTCCTCTTCCCAGTTTGACAATATACCGGACTCCTCCTGCAGTATAACACTAAAGCGTTTTGCCATGCGCACTGAGGTACAGGCTCTCTGGGATGTATTTCAAAATAGATTATCACCATGGCCTGCTGCATTGGCATGTTTTGCCTTTTTCCTCATTAGTGGTACTTGGTATAGGCAACTGTCACTATTACTGTTTCTTATACTAATTACAAATACTTATGTGTATGTATGGTTTTTGTTCCAGTTGTCTATTTGCACGTTCAAAAACCACTTACTAAAGATTGCATTCACCTTCCATTATGCTTTGGGTTTTGTTTTGCTGTTGAGTCAGTGGCAGTGCATGCAGAATATGGTTGCAATATATATATCAATGCACAACCCTTCTTATTTAATGGCTTCTCTCTTTTTTATTTATTTTCTCATCAGTTTGATTTGATTTTGATTGATTTGACTGTCTCTGCTGCATGTGATTGACAGACTGAGTGTTCAGTTATGTGTGTTGTTTGATGTAATGTGTGTTGTGGTCAGGGTTTGACTGACACTAAGATCGGAGGCACCGGCACCTGCACCAGCAACCACAGCTATCAGGCCAGCATGTCTGTGCTGCGTGTTCCCAGCCAGAGCCAGCTCAGCCGTGCCTATTCCCAGAATTCCTTGCATAGGAGTGTTAGTCAGCTGATCGATACGCAGGATAAGAAGTCTCTGGGGGGTGGAGCATGGGACGCTGACCTGCACGGCACTGACAGCGGCATGGTAAGATGATGATGTGGAATCAGCATACATTAGAATGATTTCTGAAGGATCATGTGACACTAAAGACTAATGATGCTGAAATTTCAACTGTGCCATTATAGGAATAAATTACGTTTTAAAATACGTATCACAAACGTCAATTTTTTTTAATTGAGATATATTCATCCGAAAGGTGAATAAATAAGCTTTCCATTCATGTATGGTTTGATAGGACAATATTTGGCCGAGATACAAGTATTGAAAAATCGGAGAAAATAATCTTTAAAGTTGTCCAAATGAAGTTCTTAGCAATGCATATTACTAATCGAAAACTTCGCTTTAATATAGTAAGAGTAGGAAATTGACAAAATATCTTCATGGAACATGTTCTTTATGAAATATCCTAATGATTTTTGGCATAAAATAAAACGAATTTTTACCCATACGATATAGTATTACTGTAAACATTCCTGATGTGTTCCAACAGTCAGTTCGGCTTGCCTGGGAATTGGGATAGCTGATGATGACTGTTATTTTGATTTATTGAATTTTTTTGCAGTATGTGGGGGATGAGGAGTTTGGGGAGACCATTACAAGGTACAGCTCGGTGAAGAAGGAGCAAACCATGTTTACAGACACTCACTTGTAAAGCGATCACACACGACACCTGCAGCTGTGGAAAACACTCTTGGTAATACAGTTTTTCTCCAATTTATTATGTAGCTGAGGGAATTTACAACAAAGACAGTGACGGTTACACATGAATGCAGTATATGTATAAAGTCTCAAATAAATGGTTCAGAGATCACCTTCATTTGGTTCATTTGATCATGATAAAACTTTGCAATGGAATGTATTAGTTGTAGGTAGTCGGAGATGTAATGGTCATTTATGTTGCAGCTAAGTGTTGACTACCTCTGACATCACCTTATTGCTTCCATTTTAATCATAATGGCTGCTCATAATGGTTAGATTTTGTTTAACAGAAAAATGTGGTTGAATATCATATTTTAAGCTATCACCCATTGTCTCTGCCTACCTACATATATATATATATATATTAGGGGTGTAATAGTTCACAAAAATCCCGGTTCGGTTCGATACGATACAGTGGTGTCAGGGTTCGGTATGATTTCGATACAGCAAAAACAAAATAAAAAAATTATTTCTTTTTTTATTTTATTTATTTTCACATTTTTATTTCTTAAAACTAACATAAAAGTATGTTCACATGCAGCGCGTTTTGCGCGTACAAGCTCTTTATTTTCAACAGAGCTGTTTAAAATCCTAAATAGTAATTATTTTGTTACTGATAGCGCTTCGTGGCGTAGTGCTACGTCTGAGACTAAATCTTACGCCTAGTCAGAAGTAGATGTAAAGTAAAAACTAATGATTTGCTCCGACATTATTCGTTTTTAGGATTCATGTCTGTTTGTTAATTATTGCAGCAGACAATCGCGTAGCTCTGTGTTGGCTCCATCTCCAAAACCATTATTTTTCAGGAAATAAAAAAAAGTTATTAAACATTGTATGGTGAAAGTTGGTACCTTATATTGCTATCATATGCTGTTGTGTACCAACATGAACACAACATTTGCCCAAAATTATGTGTTATTAGAGATACGAGATGTATAACTTTGGGAGCATGGAGATGACGCTCTCGTTGATATGAACGGTACAGATACAGACGTCGCTGCTGCCAGTCTGCGGTCGCCTTGAGCCTTTTGACGAGAGACTAGGCTTTAGGAGCTAATCAAAGCAAATTCATAAACTCTATTTTAAACGTTAAAGCGATGAGTGATGCAATACAAAAATAAAAGGATAAGATGCTGTCTATAGGCGTACATTAATCTGCACGCAAAGAAAATTAAATGAACATAGTTCAGTTTTGTGTTTAATGCAGGGCCGTGCAGAGGTAATGAAGGGGGCAGGTGCCCTGAGTTACATAAGAGGGGTGAATATCAGACTGAAAAACAGAATCACATGTCAATTTTTCAGTTGGCCACGTCTCTAATGTTCTTCAACTTATTTGAATCTTATAAAGAATTCCATTAAGGATGATGAGCCAAAAGATTTGAACAGTCCATCAATTCATCCGTGAGGCAATATCAACAAGTGACTCCCCTACACATCTCTCTCCGTGATGGTAACCGTTAAACATTTTTTTAAAAAGGGCTGCAAATGAACCAAACCCACCCAAACTAAATTGAACATAAACACACATAACATAACTAAAACAAACACCCAACTGTCTTGCTTAAATGACACAAAATAAGTAAACTCTAAAGAAATACCCATGATGCACCGGGTGCATAAGTC
>JAUMHQ010000078.1:11019715-11036366 GCA_032361165.1 Enteromius paludinosus | reverse complement strand
TTTGTTGTGAGAAGAACCTGTAAAGTTTAATAATTTAATTATAATTTAAATGAATATCATATGCTTTCATTACAGTTGTTTAAAAAAAAAAATCGGAATCTGAAAAAATCGGAATCGGCAGGTAACACATACTGTAAAATCGGAAATCGGAATCAGCCAAGAAATTTGCAATCGGTGCATCTCTACTAGAAATTAGGTGTCCCCAACTAAGCAAGCCTGAGGCGACGGCAGCAAGGAACCAATCCAAAGGAATGGAGAAAAAAACCTTGGGAGAAACCAGGCTCGGTTGGGGCCAGTTTTCCTCTGGCCGGGCGCCCGCCACTTAATTTCCAGTTTGATTTAAGCGCATGTCACATTGTGCTTATGGTGGACTTATGGTGTGTGTGGGTGCATTTGGTTCTGGTGGTCTGTCCGTGAAGCACGTCTAGGTGATCGGGTCTCTGATGAAGATCATCTCTTTGTGCCGGGACGCCATCGGATCTGGGTATGGACGGAATAAGAGAGATAGTAGTAGTGTAGATGGTCTAGGTCTAGAGGCGGAGAAAGGGGCGGCAGAGGGATGCAAAGAACGAGATGCCAGAGAAGGGGACTTTGCTCTATTTAAAGTGGAATCTCTTAGCTCTGATAGGATGATCAGATAATAGTCTGATTGGGCTACTCCCGAAATTTATTTATAAACACCATTTATTATTATTAATTTACATCATAGATTACTGTTTTTTCCTTTGCCGTAATGAAAAGGAGATTTTTCTTTACATTACAGTGCAAAAGCTTGGTGTAGGTAAAATGTTGCTCACCAGGGCTACATTTATTTGAGGTAAAAGTATTTTTTTTTAAATGTGAACTGTGCGTTTCAATTCATCTCAATCAAACTGCAGTTGAATTATTTTAATAAAAAAATACAGATAACGCAATAAAAACATGATAACATTCGATTGATATTTGGAAATTAACTTTTCATATGTAAAGAATAAATAAATATAAACAAATCTTCTATAAATACTGCATATCTAAAATTCAGCGCTGCCATTGTGAGAATATTTATTTATTTAATTTTCAGCAGCCATTACTCTAATCTTCAGTGATTATTTATTATTTTATTATTTCACATTATTATTATAATTATACAGAAATTGTGATGCATTTCAGTGCCGATCAGTACAAAGTTCATAATAATAATAAGTATTCAAATTATTATTATTATTCATATAAAGTATACCAAATATATAAAAAATATAAAAATATTTTACTGTTACTTTTGATCAATTAAATTCTTGCTGGTGAGGAGGTAAGGAGGTAATGGTAAGGAGAATTTGTGTGGGGTGATGTGTTTCCATGAAAATAAAGCAACAGTGCAAGAAGGCATTTTTATTGATTTGTTTGTTTGTTTGTTTATTTACTTGCATACGTTGGGGTGAAATTTTGTCCTGGACATATTTTCAACATGTTATATAAGATTTGTTTTTTAAACTAATATAACTAATAGATAAAAATGATCTTTACAAAAAGGTCTTCGGACCTATTTACTAGAGATGTTTATTAATTTGTTTTTTATTTTTGCTTGTTTGCATTCACTCACGTGTGCATTAGGTAACACTTCCTTATGATGATGTGTCTGACACATGATTTAAATTATTTGCTCAAATGTCGCTGCTCCTCAAGGTCTCGAGTGCTGTATACGCAGGTCATGTGTGACAGAATGACGCATGCTGGGCATACCTTGTTGAGGACCCTCTCCTGTTTCTCCTAGTTCAGATCACCATGTCTCCTGGCTGTCCACATGGTCTGCCGCTGACCTACTTCTGTCATATTCACACATAACCAGCCCACTCCCACTTCCACAGAAGCAATACTCCTACTTAACGCACATAGCTTTCACTTTCGTGTCTTAATTTCCATTTCTTGGAATCTCAAGCTTCCTGCAGGTTAAATAGCAAGCCGTGGATTCATGTATCGAAACTGCCTGTTGCTAGGGGTGCTGTTTTTATTTTTAATTCAAGCAGGTGGTTCTTGCATAACACATGTTTTGCAATAAAGCCGGTAAGCTAACTATCAAAGGTCATGAGAAGAAGCGATCGGTCCTTCAGTATTGAATTTTGCAGTGATTAGGCTTTAGGAATGCATTAAACACACATTTAATCAGTGAATTTGGTAACAAGACACAAGTTCACAATCTCCCAAATGTAATCAATGCGGCTTTCAGCTGAAATTACAATGCAGGCTGATCTAATCTGATTACATCAGACATATTTTAATTACACGGCTTTGCACTTCAGTGCTGTCAATGGAAGGTGTTTGTTTATTGAGCACAAAGTGTGTGTTTGTGTCTCTTTGGTTACGTGTGTTTGTGATGTGACAGGACGGAGACACAAATAGGCAAAGCCATGTGATGGAACAGCTGAAGCCCTGTCCGTCTCGGGTTGTTTTCACATGAGCGGCAATCTGAAAGATGAGTCTGGGGCTAGTCCTGGATCTATGGGCATTTTTAGATCGGGTAGAGACGGGCACATGATGTTTTTCAGTGTTTTTAGACTCAGGCTTATGGACCATGTCTCAGAGAGGGTTATTGGAGTTCGTAACGTTTAATGAAGCATCTTGTAATACTGGTTCTTTAAATGAGTCTCATGAACCTTGTTTTGTTTTATGAGTCCTCAATGAGTTGTCACGTTTCAGGAAAACTCTTAAAATGCTGCTGCAGGAAAACACTAATGGCTTAGAAAAAGGCTATTCAATGAACTGAAACGTCAGCTTTGCATTATCTTATGTTGGTAATGAATCAGCACAGTATGTAAAGAGCTCTTGCGGCCAAAGGCCACGGGTGTGACAACATCTAAGTAATCTATTGTTCTTATTCATTGTGTTCATCAAGCCCTCACTTTTTTCTTTTGCATTCATTTGGTAGATAGGTGTGTACTTTCTAACTCAGCGACGTAGATTTTCATCGTAGTGATTGGTTACATTTAAACCACTATTTATTTCCTACAACAAAATTACTAGGTGGCATCTGCAACAAAATGTAAATAAAAAAATGATTATTATAAAAAGAAATAGTTTTTTCTAACCACTTTGTTAGATGTTATTTGTTTGAAAACAAGATTAATCTTAATTTTTATCTTAAATCTGTATAGTTTTGGGTCAGTTCGATTATAAGATTCGTCCTTATAAGATTTTTAAATGTGTTATGATCGAGAAGGCGCATTTATTTGATCAACAATACAGTAAAAAATGTAATATTGCGAAATATTATTAAAAAATTTTATTAAACGTTGTATATTTTAACATATTTTAAATTTTCATTTATTCCTGTGGTGCTGAATTTTTAACATCATTGCTCAAGTCTTCAGTGTCACATGACTTGCTTAAGAAACCTCCTCTCATGATAAGTGGTTTTCAATTATTTATTTCAGAACATACTTTTTACTTTTGATCAGTTTAATGCATCCTTGCTGAATAAAAGTTAAGAACATGTATATAAATAATCAGTAAATAAATCTTACTGACCAAACGTTTGATAGTGTAAATATTAAATAGTGTGTTTTCATCATATGTATTGTTTAGTAGATATGTAATCTTACTGCAAAACGAATAATGTCATGGAAAGTGTGGCAAACGATATGAGGTGTGAAAGGAAACAATCTGTGCTAGTGTATCACATGTTATGTTAAGATTTGTTATCCAAGTCCTCAACAGAGCCCTTATGACGTATAAATGTCATTTCAAGGTTTCCCTATCATATCATAGTGTACAGACAAGACCTCTGTACAGTTCTAGACTCCCCCCACAGTTCTACTGCTCACTAAAGAGTCTGGAAAAATGGCCCTGGATGTCCTTGACATATACGTTAGTGAAATGGTGCTAGATGTCATGTATGGTGTACAGTACACCCTGCACAAGGTCACAGTCCATTTTGTCAGTCACCCTCAGATGCATTGTGATGGCTGTATATTTCTAGTCACAGTGAGGCATTTAAGGAATTTCGATACATGAAAAGCATAATAGAAACATTTTTTAAAATCTTTTGTGTGTAATTTAACTCGTGTAGTTAACACACTAATCGTTTATTGATAAAAGGTCTGTTACTCCCTCACAGGACACGTGAAGTTTCTCAGTTTGACTTGTGGCAGTCAGAATGTTTGGGCGTGTGATAGTAATGGAATGGTGTATTTTCGGGTTGGAACTCAACCTTTGAACCCCAGCATGATGCTCCCTGCCTGGATCTGCATCGAACCTCCCGAACAGGTAAACAACTCTTGACATGACTGTACTTCCTGCTAAATTCTAAGTGTAATGCAGTTTCAGCTCATACACAAGCTTACATCCAGTTAAATGCCTAAAAATGTTCAACTGTGTAGGGTCAGTAAGATTTATTTTCAGGAAATTAATACTTGCGTGACTTGCATGGATCAAAACCGAAAATAAATTTTTGTTTAAAGAAAAAAAATCTTGTTTAAAGTAACAGTTTTTTTGATGAACTGTTCCCACCATGACCAGTGAGGGATAATTTGGCCCTTAGAATACACCAAAGCCCTTGATCATTTCGCCCACCTTGTGCACTTTTTTTTATTCTCATTCTTTCTTTGAGCAGCCTGCTGGCCTTCATCTGGTGAAAATTCAGACGAGTCCTAATGACCGCATGCTGTGGGCACTGGACAACCGAGGCAATGTGCATGTGCGTGTCGGCATCACTGAGGAGATGCCAGTTGGAACTGCCTGGGAGCACATTCCTGGTAAACCATAATAAAACATAATCTCATCTGCTTTTTCTTCTTCAGTTCATTTTCATAGGTGTTTAATTCAAGCAGGAACTTGTTTGACTGATCGTTGGTTATGTTCCGAATCGTAGGATTACAGGCAAGTCAACTAGTTCTAAGTATGAGGACCGCTTGGGTTCGTCTTTATAACGGTGAAGTGGCTCGTCGATACGGTATTACAGAGAAGAACTCAGCTGGAGACTACTGGAAGAAGATCCCAGGACTGGTCAGCTGGCTTGCAGGTGAGTATTTAAAATCGGCTAATGATCAAGTGAACATCTACACACGTAAATGATCCAAATTTACCAAGTAGCTGTCTTTTGCAGTGACCCCGATGGATGAACTGTGGGCAGTTGCTCCTACCGGTGCTCTCAACCAGCGCCTTACCAAGACTCTGCAAAACTATAGGAGCAAAAATTATGGTAACGCGGGTTCTCTGAGTGGAGAGGAGCTGGAGGAAGAGTGGGAGGTGATTTAGATGCCACTAATTGTGTCAAAGCATCCCAGAATCACTGTTCTGTGAAATTTCTTTCTAGGCACTTTACTCGCTTCTTCTTAAAGTACAGTAGTTCACCTAAAAAATGAAAATTCTGTCATCATTTACTCAAGTATGCGAACGCTCTATTGAAACCTTTCTAATGGTGTTTTTTTTTTTATTTACCTTGTGCACCTTGTGACCTTAAATTGTTTACTCATTTAGTTTTTATCTAGCACATTATTTATTATTTTATAAGTTTTAATATCCACATACACTGTTAGATGAATTGTTTTTTATTTGAGAAGGAGGTTCTGTTTATGCATTTATCATTCAAACGTTTGGGGAGAGTAAGATTTTCTTTGATATTATTTTTAAAGATGTTAATACATTAAGAGCAAAGATGCATTGAACTGATCAAAAGGGACAGTAAAGACATTTATAATGTTACAAAAGATTTCAAATATGTATTTCTCTTTTACCTTTAACAGTCCTGAAACCATCTCTATCATAGTGTGCTCCAAATTATTAAGCAGCACATCTGTTTTCAACATTAATCATAAAAATAAAAGTTTATTGAGCAGCAAATCAGAATATTAGAGTCATTGCTGAAGGATCATGTGACACTGAAAAGGCTGGAATAATGGCTGCTAAAACATTCCACTTTGCCATCACAGGATTAAGTAAAAATAAAATAATTAAATTATATAATTTCAAATTTTAATATTATTTCAGAATATTACTGTTTTACTGTCTTTTCGATCAAATAAATGCTGACTTGCATTCAATAAATAAATAAAATCATACCAAACTTCAACTTTTGAATGGTAGTGTATACTATATGTATACTGTATAATATACCCAAATGCACTTTGCTCATGAAATATGGAAATGTTTAATGTTAATCTGTTTATAGCTATGGTCTACTGCTTTAGGGGGTAGATTATGTAAATATCGCTTATTTGACCAGACACATTTTATTATCATTATAGGTACAGGAAATATATGCTACAATATAGTTCAAACTAACAGACACAAGGGCATTTGGAAAGGCAGGTTTTTTTGTTATATGAAAGGGAACTAGGCATATGTTGGCTGTAGTTGAAGAAGGGATTCAGCTTTACCTGTAAATACACTTGTACCTTGTTAAATACATGACAGGAGTAAAATCATGGTAGCATTTGGCACATATCTGTGAGTCCTATAGAGAGCATGGTCTCAGACTTTGCTTTGTCTACACTTTAGTGAAGTTTTGGAATTAAATGTGAGGTATTTAAAAGGACGGTTTGACTCGTAACTCTTTAACAGAAACTATTTGAACTTACTACTTGGTTGATAGAATCTATCATAGTCTGTTCTGGAAAAAAATACTGTATATTAATGCTGGACGAGCATTCTTCATATATGTCCATATAAAGAACACATCTTGATGAGTAATCTATCATAGATAACTAAATATAAATTCAGTGCTAGGTCCTATGTTTCGTTTTCTCTCCTCTCTCTTTAGTGTCTGACTGTAAAGTGTTTGTAAATCTTCCTTTTTGAGATTTTGACACCTCGGTAATGCATCATATGCAGATAGATTTAAAAGACCATGCAAGCATTGCTGCAAGTTGTTTTAGTTATTGAAACATTTGCCATTGTTTTGGCCTGTTCTGCCCCACTAGTTTCAGCTGTGCAATTAGACCATATTGTAAGTCAGATTTAAGTGATAAATGTGGTACACTGGACATGTAATGCTAAGCCAGTGTGGTTTAAGTGGTGATGCAGATAAATGTGAACTCACATATGAAACTATGCCGTCTTTACTCCATGCTTAGTCATGACAAACTTACAAATAAAATGTTTACAGAAAGTGCCTCTGCATTTTGTGGTTTATTGCATTATTTGTTATATTACAGGTGATGACACTGCCAAATTTTCAGATGCACTTTAACTTACACTACTGTTCAAATGTTCTTTCGTTTTTTAAGAAACATAGTACTTTTAAAGTGACAGTAAGGTCATTTATGTTATTAAAGTGTTCCGTTTTAAATCAATGCTATTCTTTCATTTGAGAATACAGACAAATGGATCATAGTATCAGTTCTCACAAAAATAATCAGAACCACTGAAAGAAGTTGCTTTCAAAATTGTAATACTATTTCACAACATTACTGTCTTACTGTACCTTAAATCAAATGGTTGCAGCCCACGGGAGACTTCTTTTAAAACTATTGAAAAATCTAACCAACCCCAAAAATTTGGACAGTAGTGTACTTGTGATCTGCTCAGATGCGTAATGTTTTGCTTGAAATCAATATATAAAGGCAATTTTAAACTGCATGAATATTAATTTGCAGTTTGCAACTAGTTGAATCTAGATTTAGAAAAAAACCTATGTACGTAGTAACCCCTTTGTTTTTCAAAAGATGAAGCTCAAATGTGAGGGTTTTGATCATTTAATCTTTCCTACTGCAAATATTTTAGTGTTATTAATTAGTTCATCCTAGACTTAAAGATTAGCACAGCCTATATGTCCAGACATTTCACTATTACTGTAAATTAAAACCCCATGATGCACCTTGAAAGAACTGAATCTGAAAAATTAAGCTCCAAAGCAACAAATGCAAAAAATATATATATTTGAATACTTTTACAGTGACTTTCACAATGCACATCATCAAACTATTCACATATTTACAGAGTTTCCACAGGCACTCAAACCTGAATATTTCAAGAACGAATTGAGTCAAACAATGCACTTTATTAGCTTTCCAGTTGCGCACATTAGGCTTGATCCAGTCTGAAGTCCAGGGGCTTCAGAAAGTCCGGCAGTGAGTCCAGCTGGTCTGTGGGAATGGACTGGCTGAGCTTCTGCATGGCCTGAACGAACAGCGAAGGAGGTGATGATCCGGAAAGCCACTGGAAGGCCTGCTCTCCTATGAGCGCCCTCCAAACATCGCCACTGTCCTGCAACTGTCTCTTCATCCGGAAGGGAAATGTGGGCATGAATAAAATGAGGTAACCGAGGCAGATGCGCTTCGTCCGCATGTCAAAGTCACTCTGGAAGATCTGGCTGAGTAAGCAGTCCAGGGGGGTGTTCCCTGTCATGTCTGTTGCGTAAGGACACGCGCCGTGACCCAGCAACAGTACCAAGCACTCGGAACGCACCAGATCACAAGCAAGATGCAGCGCGGTTTTGCTGCCGTCGGTGTGGACGCATCCGTGACGGTTCAGATAGCTCCGTCTCTCGCAGTCTGTGAGGTCTTTAATGGTGGCCATGATCATTTTCAGGATGTTGATGCGGTTGTAGCGGACGGCTATGGCCAGGTGCGGTGTGTTGGACGCCTGGCAGCAGCAGAAGCTTCTGCTGGGCATCTCCAGAGCGCGTGTGGAGAACCTGTTGAGTAAATAACGCGCGTACTGCTGGTGATCATGTACCAGCGCGTACAGAAACGCCTCTGATGGGGAGTACGCGCACGCCTGTCCGTCATCTTCCCAGTGAAACACCTCCATTGTCCGCATGTCCTCCAGGACCCACACCGGCAACAAGTCCCGCACAGCCTGATAAAATGCAAATGAGGATTTTTGGCATTGTTTCGGGGATTTATAATCCGCGCGGCTCTCGTACATCCCCAGATCCAAAGGCATCGTGAGTTCCCCTGTTATAACAAACGGGTTTTGGTGGGTGGGGGGGCCGTTTGGATTTAAAATGTCGATTTAACGGCTTTTACTTGGATATTCAGTGCAGCCAGGGCTGATACTGAACCATCTGTGAGAATATAAATACGTAACCCAAAACTCCAGGCGGAATAACAAACGGAAAACAAGGCGGAAATCTCGTACGATAGTGTCTAAAACCGCTCACCCGCCTTCAAACCCCGCTACAAACTCAGCTGAGAGTTTATATATGATGAGCAGCCCATGTTGGTTTGCGCCTATCGCTGCGCTCTTTGCCATTGGACGCTGGCGCACGTCACCAGGGTACAAAGTGCCTCCAACTTCTCCTTATTAGTGTAGAACGCATGTGTGCGTATGTTTGGGCGCTATCGAGTGACCCTCGCGCATTCAGTACATTCAGCGCGAGTCGTGTTACATAATATTTCACAGACCTAGCCATGCGCTCTTTGCACGGGGCGATATACCCGATCTGTATTGTGTAATCTGTAAACGTTTATTATTATGGCTGAACGATTAAGCATGATTCTTTAAGGTTAAAATTGTATATATGCACAGTTAATTTTTTATTTATTCATTGAAGTTAAGACATTTTTGAAGTAAATATCAATAAAATTGGTCAAAAATCAGTTTCTTGAAAGATGAAAGAAATGTGCTGAGGAACACGTGCGCCATCTAGCGGATAAGTATTATGATTGTTGAAAAAAAAAGTTTAGCATTTTAATAATTTCTTATTATTTAAATTGAAGCATCGCTTCATTTTCATGATCATGATGATCCTTAAAAACAATTTCTGCAAACCCTACACACTTAAATCTGTTTAAAATATCAGTTTAGCTCCAATCAGGTGAACAGGTGCATCATATTCATATATCATAAGTTATAATAACGTAATTACAGCCTGTGTAGCAATACGGTTTATCATGGCAGTCTGATAAAAGGTTTCACGCAAAACTGCATAGACATATTATAGCACAAATTGTAGTGTTTGTATTTGACAGGTGTTTACACCATACAAATTCATTTGCGGCTGTGTGCTGTGTTTATGCAGTTCTGAATCTGTGGGATCTCACCACATTTGCAATACGAATGATTATACATTTGTTTTGAGACACTTCCAGGGTTGGGGAAAGTTACTTTTTAAAAAAATTATGGTTTGCAATGTTTGTGTTACTCCCTAAAAAAAGTAACTATTTTCATTACCTTTATGAAAAGTAATGTTACATGCTCTGTAATGTTTGGCATTACTTTTTCTCCCCTGGGCTGGGCTTGCTAACCAAAAATAAATTGATAATAAAATTCTTATTACACACTTGTGATGTTGAAGTAAAGTCATTTTTGCTTATCTGTATGGTTAAATTGGACCATCAATGGGGAGCAGTGAGAATTGTAAAACATAAAGTATATTTGTATTTTTGAACAGATTATTGCAATTTTGTAGATTATTCTGTGTTTGCACAGTTTTTTATTGCATTTAGTCTCATCACGGAAATGAGAGATCTAAACAAAGTAACTTGTGTTTCTTATTTGAATAAGTCATTCAGATATTTTGTTATATAAGTTTTAAAAGCATTCTGTTTCCTTACTAGTTACTCGGAAAAAAAGTCATCTGATAACGTAACTTGTAATGTGTTACACCTCAGCGCTGCATGCCACCATATACACAAAGAAACACAGTGTAGACTTGGCATGACAAGAAAATAATTGCTTTGTATAAACTCTCTGGACAGATGTACCTCAAATCACAAGAGATTGGAATGAGACAGAACCCATACGAGCATCACATTAAATAACATTTATTCATTCAAATAGGCTACTAATCTAATAACTAATATTTTAAATATTATGAAACCCAATACCGATCATAATATATCAATTCATTATTAAATATTCATTAGACATTAATACTTTTTTTATTTATTAGTGACTATTCAACTTATTCCAATTTTACTATCAATATACACTAGTCTAAAGAGACACTAGTTTAAGTCAGTTGTACATACCAGTTGTAACTAGTATGATTGTAGTCTTTTAAGATTTTTTATGTATTAAAAAATGTATATATAAAAAAAAAAATATATATATATATATATATATATGTCATGAAGTGAAAATCTGACTTGAAACAAAATACATAGTTGTCCAAATTAAGTTTCTTAGCAATGCATATCACAAATGAAAATTAAGTTTTGATGTATTTACATTTTCTAAATCTCTTCATGGAACATGATATTTATTTAGAGTCCAATTTTTTTAGCATAAAAGAAAAAGCGATCATTTTGACCCATCCAATGTATTGTTGGCTGTTGCAACAAAATATACCCTACTTGTGCTACTTATGACTTGTTTTGTGCTCCAGGGTTAAAAATAGCCTGTAGTATGAAATAACAAGACATTAACATACTAGTCAATGGACAAAAATACAAGGCTGTAACCATGTCTTGAAAAATTATAGGAAGTAAATTATAGAACTTTATTTTTTTCCTTTTAGGTCTGTTTTTTTTGTTTGTTTGTTATTTTTTGAACACACCTGACACTTGAGGGACAAACATATTTAAATATATATATTTAAATATGTTTGTTTTATTACATGACACTGTGCAAACCATCCGTGACCTAAAATATATTTAAGCGCAAGCCACACGTGTTCTACTTTGATTCTGTGGATAACTCTCCGTTTTATGAAGCAGGGTGGTGGGTAATAATGGCGTGCTGCAAAACAGCACCAAGAATATGTAGGGTGTCTTTCACTGTTTGCTATAGTGATGCATTGATGGTTTTCACTAAACTAGTCCATAAGTACGGAGTGCCGGCTGATGCAACGGCTTATGCTCGTCTAGAGTCGTTTTTCAAGCACATGGATGTTTTCTAGACACACGCTGCTTCTGTGGAAATAATTAGCTTGTTCGTTGTGTGCAGAAGAAGTTTGAATTTCTGCCTTGAAGAGGAACTGACGTTAGCTAAAGCAGGTCAATCAGAGAGAAAGAGCGAGAGAGAGAGAGAGAGAGAGAGAGGGAGAGAGAAAGAGAGAGCGAGCTAACGCTAGAGCAGCCGCACTGTCTGCTAGCACTGCAGCCGTATGTGCTTTTATCTGCCTCCAAAGCTAAACTTCACTTATTACCACGACTGGCGGGAATATTATGCATTCGACGCACCAATTCGAGTGTTCGTAACTCTATGTTGGCAGTTGGGGGAGTTTGCATCAGTGCAGGACGGTGTTATTTGTTTCAGATCAGAGCAGTTGAGCTGAGTTAGCTTTAGCTGTAGCGAGCAGCCAGCGAGCCCAAGTTCCTTCAAGCTCCTTTGCGTTTCGCTGTCAAGATGCCTGCGATGTTGGAGAAGGGCACCACGGAGATATCGGGTAAAAGAAGGGGCAGAAACTCTGTGAATAATCCGACCAAAAGTTTTACTTCAAATGGGAACAGCAACAATTCATGGGAGGAAGGAAGTTCGGGTTCCTCAAGTGATGACGAGCATGGTAAGTCATGGTGGTAGCCTCGGTCGCTCTTCACAAGTTCACACACTTCTGATGAATGCAATCAGTTCATTTTATTTGTTCTTTTGTCACTCACAAGGTGCAGGCGGGATGCGAGTCGGACCACAGTATCAGGCAGTTGTTCCGGATTATGATCCTGGTTTGTGGCTTTTGAGTGTTGGAAGGTTTATTGACAACACAGGGGGGATGGCGTAATAGCCTCAAACACTGTCCGGAATAGTTCGTCCGTTTAGTGCACTTCACGTTCAGCAAGAATAATACTGTGTTTTTATTTATTTGTTTTTTTTTCGCAGCTCACTTACATTGAAAGTGGCCTGTTGTAATTACGAAGAAGTTCAAACAAAAACAAAATATGAAATAAATAAAAAAAACTTTAAATGGTTGACTATTGTTTTAAACTTGAGGTGATGATAATGAGCACCCGATGTGTCAATCATTTACTGTATACTGTATTTACGTCAAGAGAACTGCATTCATCTGGCCTTAATAAAATATCTTGTTGTTACTTAAACATCAAAATATTTGCTTTCTTTGATTAATTAAAAGCTCTGTATGGAAAGGTTAAAACATGCTATTAGTTGTAACATTGATTTTATTTGAAATCAAAATGGATGTATTCTTGTTTAATCCACTAATGTCTCTCTCTCACTATTCATCAGAGGTAGCAAAGGCAAGCCAAGAGAGAGATAATCTGGGAATGCTGGTGTGGTTTCCAAATCCAAGTATACCAGAGGCCAAATGTGAGTCTTTTATGAGTATGGTAACATAAGAAAAGAGTTTTTTATGTAAATAGTGGCACTCCATGTTACACAGTGGTATTGTTCAGACACAACATTTTGATCCACTTGAGCATATAAGAATTGCCCGAAATGGCGTCACTAGACAACAGTTGAGTCTAGTGCTGGACTGTTTGTCCAGCCAATGGAGGACAAGAGACTTGTGCTGGTGCAGCCAATGAAACTGATTGTGTTCATAATGAAACACTGGCTTCTCGTTACTGTATAATACTTCCTGTTTTTAGATATAGTGTGTCAGATGAGCATCAGTTCTACAATTTGCATGGAAATTAGTGGTTTGATTGTAAGCTGTTCCAGAGGAGACGAGAGCAGTGGATTTATTTATTTACTGTGCTGCTGCCACACAGATCTAATATAAACGTGTAATTTCCTTCCCAGCTGTTTACCTTTACAGACATAACCAACGTTTTTTTTTTTAAGTCGTGATTTTAGCAAACTTGTCCATTAAGCGTAATAAGACATGAATGAGAACATAAAGACATTAGTTTATTACTAAGAAGTTTAAACTAATATGGTTTAAAATGCATGATTTCAGAGCCATAGACATAATAATTAAAGTCAAATTAAAATTGTGTAAAGGTACAATCCTATTTTGGAAAAGGTGGGCAGATTCAGCAGCTCATTTGCATTTAAAGAGACATTCACGAAAACATGATGTTTTTGCTTCCACTCAAAACAAGCAGGTTTTTTGAGATACAATAAATGATCTGTGTGGTATTTTGAGCTGAAACTTAACAGACACATTCTAGGGACACTTAAGACTTATATTACCAGTTGTAAATAATAGGTCTCCTTTAAATCAGGCATGCAATAGCCTTGAGAAAGCTATAATATAGGAGGAATTTTTTTTTTTTTTTGTATTAGATGTTTGTCATTTAGTGCCAGAAATGTATTAATATATACATGTGAAATTAATGTTTATATTTTAAGGGGTTTTAGTATTAGACATGATTGAATTGTGATGTATATTCTAATCATTGTTCACTTGTTTGTTGCAGTGGATGAGTACATTGCAATAGCCAAAGAAAAACATGGGTACAATATGGAGCAGGTAAAATGATTATGTAAAGCTATTCGTATTTGTAGCAGTTAAAATGATGAAAGTTGAAAGTGAAATTGTTTTTCTAAAGGGAATAAGATTTTATTGTAGGCACAATTTGTGAATTTCATTATTCTTTTGATGTATTATTTTGTGACTCATAAGATAAGAATGTTTTTTTTTTTTAATGCATAGGGCTCCAGACTAACTTTTGAGCGCAATGGCACCAGCGCCATTCAGTTTTGCAGATGGGTTGTGTGTTTGTGTGTGGTAATGCACATTTAATAGTAAAGCACCAAGCCTAAGTTGGGAAGCATACGACATACTACATACACAAAAAAGAGTGAAACTTAAAAAAAATTGGGTTCAATTATTTTATAATAATGATTAAATTTTTTTTCAAAATATAAAGCAAAAAGTAGAAATTAATGACTAATTAGCTTATAAGTGCTCCTCTGCTGCCATCTGCTGGTTATAGTGATACATTTTTTACATTTAACATACTGTAAGTGTTTGTTGTTTAGCACAGGGGTTCCCAAACTTTTCAGCTCGCGACCCCCAAAATAACCGTGCCTGAGGATCGTGACCCCCACTATCCTCAGAAGTGGTTAAAATATACAAATGTTGCGCACAACGGTGCACATTGGTCGATATTAACCAACCCCCAGGGGGTCGCGACCCCTACTTTGGGAACCACTGGTTTAGCACAAGGTATATTATAGTCATTCCTTTTAAAAATACAATTTAAATTAGATAATTTTTAGAGATTTAAAGTGCTGTAAGTAGTGGGTGAAAGTTCATTGAAAAGTGCTTGCTACTCATTAGATCTCGCGACCTTCTTATTCATTCTGCAGCGAGTTCAATTGGGTTTTACTGGATCTCGTTGCATTGTGCAGTAACTGTTTTGGGGGATCAACACTGGTTCCACAGTAAACATATTCTGAGCTTAAGTTTTCTTGCGTTAAACGGTCCATGCTGCAGTTCTCAAACAAGTAGAGCAGGTTCGTTATGCTTTTGTTTCCCTTGCCACTTGATGTTTCTCACATCCAACAGAAATGGCAACCCAGTGTGACTATTCCCAAAATTTTGCCGCACTGGCAGAAAAAAACGGCTGCAAAATATCTGGAGCCCTGCTGCATTAATTAAATGTCTCTTGAGTCAAACATAAGCTATCCTTTAAAGTTTAACAAGTTTTTTTTTCATCAAAGTCTCATGATGTGGCTTTCTGTCTTCAACAGGCATTGGGCATGCTGTTTTGGCACAAACACAACATTGAAAAATCTTTGGCAGATCTCCCCAATTTTACCCCTTTTCCAGATGAGTGGACAGTTGAAGACAAGGTGCTGTTTGAACAGGGATTCAGCTTTCACGGAAAGACATTTCACCGCATCCAGCAGATGGTAAGTGAGATGGCTGAAACAAACATTAAAATAAAACATGCAATTGGGAGAAGCAGCATCTTTGTATTGAAATGACAACCAATCATAAAGAGCCTCATAAATGTAGCTCATTAATGGACAGTCACTGGTGCATGTAAAGACCAAATGGGTTCTGTCAAGTCCTACATTTTGACACTTTGACAACATTACAAACGGATCTGTGTCAGCTTTGATCATGAATAATGATGAATTCGTATGGCATGTCAGATTTCCATCGCATTCTTGATTGCAAAAAAAATTGTTTTTGTTCCAGCTTCCAGACAAGTCAATTGCAAGCCTGGTTAGATTCTATTACTCGTGGAAGAAAACGCGCAGTAAAACTAGTGTGATGGACCGCCATGCGCGCAAACAGAAGAGAGACAGAGAAGAGAGGTCAGCTATGGCATGAAGATATTAATAGGATGTTTGCCGTTTCCTCTGTTGTTAGGTTTTAAAAGTCTTGCTCAAAGATGGCTTGTGCTGTCATTGAATGCTAGCATGATCTATTTTTAGAATATGTTGTCATTGTTGAAAAGGAAATGACAGATTTGAAACTTTTTATTCCTTTTTTTTTCCATGTAGTGATGATGGAGAAGAAAATAGGTGCAACTCTCCAGGGGAGGCTGAATTTGAGCCAAATAAGGATGAGAAGAAAGAGGTAATATTAACGGACATTTAACTTTTCTATTGTGCATTAACATAATAAGATTAAATTTAAATAAAACTAATAAATACAATTCTATTCATGTTTTAAGTTATACTTATGATGCCCTTCTTACAGCATAATTGCACACTTAAGCACGGAGCACTTACTATATGGTTAGTAAAAAGATGAGGGCTTGGTTTAGGATTAGTTGCATGTAATTATGCATACTTTAATACTATAGTAATCAAAAGTAAAATATAACTTCAAATAAAATAGTGTTACCATATTTTATTATTAAAGGTGCCATAGAATGGAAAACTGAATGTACCTTGGCATGGTTGAATAATAACAGTTCAGTACATGGACATA
>JAUMHQ010000078.1:10991348-11010415 GCA_032361165.1 Enteromius paludinosus | reverse complement strand
TATATATATTAGTATACTTCACAATAAAATGCTAGTTCCGTCTTACTGCTGAAAAAAAATGTGCTGAATGTACTACTTGTCATTTCTTGGTAATTTATTGTAGGATTTACTAGAAATTTCTGATTGAAAGTTCTTTTTTTATTTTTTTTATTTGAAGTCTTCTATTTTTTTGTTGAAAGATTGGACTTTGTTTAACCTGGTGGTTTTGCTTTACATCATAATCCTTATTTTAGGTTTTGGCAGATAAAAAGTATTCAAATTGCTATTGGAACATATTTTGGCAAAATACAGCCACTTACTAGCAATCTGTCACAAAATTCCTCCTTTTTTAGGAAAGACCGGGTCAGAATCACTACACGCACCAGTGGTCAGATGTAATCTGTAAACATTAGACTTTCATGTTTGGTTCTCTTTCCCGCCGTCAGCAGAAGAGGTGTGAAGGGAACTGTGTTTGAAGCAGACGAAAGTACAGGTTTGGAGCCTCGCTACCTCTAAATGGAGTTCAAACTGTCATTATCTGTCCACACAGATAAACTCAAATTACACCTCTATCCTCGGCTGTTAAGTTGTTTTCTTTGTCGCAGCCCTCTCCATCTTTTTTTTTTTTTCGTCTTGCTCACTTGTTCGCTTGGTAGGGAAGGGAAGCTTGAGCCGTCTAGCAGGTGCATTCACGCAGAGGTAAGCACTCAGCATATGTAAGTGCAATTCTAAAATCACTGTCTTGCTGCGAAACACTTGAAATTGTTCTCTAATGGCCCCGGCTTTGTCATATGGTTTTGATTATAATGTGAAGATTGCATTGCCTTGCCTTTAGCGAGGGTGAGATGGAAGAGTAATTGGTACGTGCATCGAATGCTTTGCCCTCCTCGTCACAGAGCTAAAAGGGGAACCCCCCTCCCTTCACCAAAATCATGCGCATGCACGAATACATGCGAGAGCGCTGTCCCTGTGCGCCATGTCTCCTCTGGTCATTGCTAATGTCTCAGTCGGGCTGTCAGGAGTTTTCTAAGTGGGTTATTTATCAAGCCTTGCCCTGTTAAATATGCATATCTGCTGCAATCCCAGACATGTCTCCAGTTTCCCATTCTAGATTACAGCAGTTGGAATACAATTGCCAGGCGGAGGGTCAGCAACCAGCCATTTTTAATATCCCTTTTTATTTATTTATATATTGATTCATTTATCTCCAGAACGGGATGAGTTTTACTTGTTAGATGAGTGAAAAGTCTTTTCTCAAGTCTCTGGGTTTTGTCTGAACACCGTGCTCTTTAGTATGCATCGTGGATACATTGCGGTGGGAGTGGAAATATTTAACGCTTGTAGGATTCTGGATTTATTTTCTTTTGTGCTTGTTTGTATTGCTTAATACAGTTGATCCTACTGAAAAGAAACCCCACTTTGAAAAAAAAAGTTGGATTTGTATTGATTGATTCATTTTATTAACTGATTTATTCTCAAAATAGTTTATCTGGCATATATTATTTAGTGTGTAACCTTTATATTTAGTTGCGCATTTATGTATATGTGTATATATATATATGAATATTATGTGTATATATATATATAGAGAGAGAGAGAGAGAGAGATAGAGAGAGAGAGAGAGAGAGTTATCAAACAATTAATCGTGATGAATCGCAATCAAAAATTATTTTTTGTTTACATATATATGAGTGTGTATGGTGTGTGTGTGTATATATATATATGCATATATTTAAGAAATATTTTAAGTTTTTGTATTAAATATATTTATATATAATACAAATATAAATATATTTTTAATATATACTGAATGTGGCTGTATTTATACATACATAATGAATAAATACAGTACACATACATATTTTATGTAAACAAAATAATTGTTTTGGAAAACAAAACAAAGTAAAAAATAAATCCAAAAATCGTTGTTTTAAAGTCTTTCTACTCAGAAAATGCATGTTTAATTCAGTGTTTTACTCATATGTAAAATTTACAGGCAACTTTTCAGTAAACATAAAACCCAGACTTTGTTAATCTACAGTATTACATACAAAAAGACAATACAAAACCTGAAACGATGACTTTCCATACATACCTTGAACAACTCTAATTCATACCTACATTTTGTTAAACTGCCACAAAGTGGAGTTTATTTCATTCACTTTCCTCATTGGATTTCAGATGTTTCAGGGCTAAAAGGCTTTGGTTTATTTTTAAATATGCTTTTCTCTATAGTTTGTCAATCCGTGGCTTTCAAAGGAGCCTCTCTCTATTTCCCTCAGCCGTTTGGGTCATCTTACAGCTGGGCAAGACTGCCAGCCTGCTTTCATTTGTTTTTCTGTTTTTCATTCCCCACCCCCAATCTCTCCTCCATGCTGCATAAACTCTTTTGAGCAGGAATATTGTTTTTAGGATGAATGCACAGCTGTGCTCCCTACAAATCCCAGCCGGAGTGTGAACAAACATGCCATGAAACAGCCTGCAAAGAATGCACATATAAAAAGGCCTGTTTTATTGATGAGCCTTTTTTAAGGCACCCCTGAAGACTCTGATTCTGTTTTTTCATGCTCAAACTACGTGGCTTGTGTTGACTGATATTTGGTGATGCAGGCAGGCGGTAGACTGTAGCGTTGAGGCCCACTGTTTTACTCAACGCACGCTAATAAATTCTTCCTAATTCATTTTTTATTGTCTCAGGGGACTGGCCTGCAGATTTGCCTCAACAGAGGAAGCATCGGGTTACCTTCTCTAAATAATTGATGCTTCTTGCTTCTCTTCCAGACATGGCCAAAATTCCAAAATATTCACTGGCTTGACTAAATATGAAGATTGCCTCTGAGAGAGAGAGAGAGAGCGCGTGCGTGCGCGCGTGTTTAAAGGGTGAGCTGGTTTGAGCTCTGGCTTTGACGATGTCATTTGCGTGTGTAAGTGATGGTGCTTTTTTCCGCCACGTTAGAGGTGCACCCGGGCCATTCAGGGGTTAAGTGCTGTGCGTCTTTATGGTGCTAATGCCGCTCGCACACATACATGAACTCGTGCCACACCACGGGAGACAAGCACATGTTACACCTCGCCTATTGTTCGAGCTCACGGCCCCCCCGCATAGCTGCTTGAAAAATGGCGGGAAAAAGACTCAAATTCTAAGAAAGCGTAAATGATGAGGGTGTCTGTGGTCAAGCAAACTTAATTACTCTTCGTTTTGGTGTATTTTAGCTTTAATGGTGTGTAATGTCATAGTTGACGCTCCACCATCATTCGCTCTTATTTTGATTTAATTCTATTATAAATTGTGTCTCTCTATTTAGAACAGTTCAGAAATTAGAACTAAAAAGCCTTCTGATGATGCCAAGTGCATTAATATTCTGAGTCATGATGGTTGATAAATTACACACAGTCTCATGGCAGTTCGTAGCTCTCAAAATCTCATATTTTTGCAAATTCTGCTCACACCTGACTGACGAGAATGTTTAAGGGGCGGGGTTAAGAGTGGAGGTTAATGTGTCTTCTTTTTATATGTAATCAATATGTCTATGTACAAATCACATCGAAGAAATACATTTTCAATGTTAAGATTTTGTGAAATTGCCAATTTTGTTAAATAATGGTGTTTTTATGTGAGATTAAGATGTATTGTGATGTTTTTCCTTTAATTTAATGCTGTAAAGACAATGTACGTCTTGCATTTGTATTTACATTTTGATTTGCACAAGCTGTATCTTACCATTGTGTATAATGTGCATACATATTGTGTGTACACGCGATGATGTCCAAAATGACGCTACAGTAACGTTATGGTGTATTATTTTTGTTTCCTTTCTGTACAAAAAAAGTATTCTTGTCGCTTCATAACATTACGGTTGAACCACTGAAGGCAGATGGAGCATTCAGACATTAGGTTTTATGGGATTGGAACGACATGGGGGTAAGTGATTAAAGGGTTAGTTCACCCAAAAATGAAAATTCTGTCATTAATTACTCACCCTCATGTCATTCCAAACCAATAAGATCTTTGTAAATTTTCAGAACACAAATTAAGATATTTTTGATGAAATCAGAGAGCCATCTGACCCTTCACAGACAGCAATACAACTGAAATGATCCCTGGTCCAGAAACGTGGTAAAAAAGTCCATGTGACATCAGTGGAGAATACTTTTTTCTGCGCAAAGAAAACAAAAACTACATCATGTACTCAACCATTCTTCTCCCATAACTTACGTCTTCCACAATTTTAGAGAACATTACTGCGTAAGTGAACGCTTTCCTCTAGGTGCAAGTAGCCACAGATTACATAAATGTGCATGCTTTTACCTGGATGTAAACAAGGCTGATTGCGTCAAAAAATCACTGATGTAACGTGGACTGTTTTACCGGTGTTTTTACCACATTTCTGGATCTGGGATCGTTTCATTTGTATTGTGGGTCTATTGAGGGTCAGATGGCTCTCTGATATCATCAAAAATATCTTAATTTGTGTTCTGAAGATGAACGAAGGTCTAATTGGTTTGGAATGACATGAGGGTGAGTAATCAATGACGAAAGTAGAAGTAGAGTATCTGAATGCACATGTGTTTCTGTGTAGATCATTCTGTTTATGTTGTGTGATTTGACAGTTAGTATGGCCATTGAAGTGGTGTTTTGGTTGTAAAGCATTCTAACATTGAATTGTTGCATCAAAAGAATGGAATCAGAAAATATTTGCATAGGCACCTATTGATGTCAGAATCAGTATAGCCATTTAGGCTATGTAAAAATGGTTTTACCATAAGAAAAAAAAACACCAATGCAACTTTTCCATGAGGAGTTTTGCGAACAAAATGTATCATAAAGGTGACATTTACGTAGATGTCTTTCTTAAATTCTCACAATGATGCAAAAGGTTTAAGCAAATCACATTTTGTTCTTCTTGTGTTTCATGAACAGATTGTTCTTCTGTCACTCACAGCGTCAGTTTCATTTGTCAAATTTGATACAACGTTCACTCGACTAAAGCCTACACTTTCTGTCTGACACCAAGCATTCTTTAACACAACTGATGTAAAAGTGCTGTAAATAGAGAGGCCTGTTGTGGCCTGTTGCTGGGTTCCTCTCTCTGGACTGTGTGTAATATATAGGAACCGCTCACCTCTGCTCTTGTACTAAATGCTCAGGACAGGAAAACCGAGATCCTCTGTGCAACGTCCTAAAGGAACGGCGTCTGCAGTTTATGGCTGCATGAAGAATGCAATATTAAATGATTAACATGCAGGGATAACGTTTCGGAAGATAAAAGTATTGTGGTGTGGGAGTACTTTTACCGCAGGGGCCTCGGTTGCAGCCTAATGGATGAGGAAGACGGGCAGTGTCAAAGAGCACTGTCTTAGGTGACTGTCCCACACTTCTCCTCACACTTTTTATTTATTTTATACCCTCCCTCAGGGTGGGAGCCCATTTAAGCCCTTCTTACGGACGCACGCGCACACTCATCCAAGCAATCCCACCAGATTAGCTGTTAAAGAGACCTGTCAGCCCCAGTGTTGTCTCTTTTTCTCTCTCTGGGTCTCAACCCCGCTGACCCTGGCTACCAATTAGCGTCCTCCAGCACCCGTCTCTCCCACACCAACCTGCCCTCCCGTACCCAGCTGATTGGCTAACCAGTTAGGTGGAAATCTTCTGAACGCTGGCTAATGTCGTCAGTGTGAGTCCCTTGCTGATTGCCTAAAGGTTAGAGCACCTTTTGGAAGGTATGCTCCTCTTCAGCAGTGGAAACTGGGTTGACTGTTACAGCTCTCCTTTAAGACCCCATGACATCAAATTGAGAGACTTGTGGTGTTTAGTTCATGTTTGTTAGCATTAGGCGAGCTGTACTCCTAAAAAGTGTCTATTTACGCAAATATTGCGCCACAAATTAGTGTCCCATTAGTGCAGCTATCTATAGGGCCTTATGATTTTTGGGTTGCGGAAAATGTAGATGAAATTGCGAAATGCAGTCATAAAAACGGAATTCACTGTATAATTCAGAATGTCACAGACTTTGCCAAATTATAGATGGATAGATCAAAAGTACAAAAAAGTAGCTTAGTACACAATTTAGGAAACAAAAATTACAGTTACTGCCGCTATCTTGTCTACGCTGGATTCAGTATAGAGATGAGCGTTCAATTTCAGACACAGTCCATGCTCTTGTGTCTATTGTAAATAGGAAAATGGAGTGAAACGTTCGCTTTGGTGCATTTGGTTTAAACAAGTGAATGGTCTCTTTTTAATGGCACCTCGGATTGTGCCAGAGGATTGATCGATCATTTTGTTTTGTAAACAAGGCACATGATTATGGAGACTTCACAAAGAAACATTTGTTAAAAAAAAAGTTTGACTGCAGCTGCGTCAACTAATATAAAAATGCTTGGTCTGGAAATGACCATTTATTTTGATCATGTTGTCAAAACACCCACATACAATAGAGGATAGTTGATACTGTTTCCTGTGCTGTGATGGTAGCCAATCATAACTATGGCTGATTACTGAGAAACCTCAAAGGACCCACCCCTTGAAAACAGATTGCTTAACCATTTTTGCACATATGTATTTGTTGTTGTTGTTGTATTATGTAAAAAATATAATTAACCTTTTAACTTAAAACAGTGGTTCCCAAACTGGGGGGCGCGGAGTTATGATAATGCGAGTATAGGCGCGCACACTGCTGCAAAAGGGGGGCCCGGCAGAAAAAGTTTGGGAACCACAGCCTTAAAGGAACATATTAAAATAATGTAAAAATCCATGTCATAAGCCTTAAAAATGTAATCCAAAAAATTAATGAAAAACAGAATTTGGTTAAAAAAAAAAATTAATTTGAGGGGAAAATATGTATTAAATATTGCCATAAACACGTATTTTTGTTAAACTTTTAATACATTTCTTAATACATTTCAATTAACCAGACACAATTTTTATTAATACAGTTTAATTTAACCATTAAAACAGAGTCATTAAAAAAAGAAAAATACAAAAAATTGGGGAAAAATAAAACAGATTTCATAAAGAAAAAAATAGTGCCATGATTTATATAAGAATGCTTTTATAAAAAAATTATCACATCAGTTTGCCCATTTTATGTAAGGGAGATTTGTGGCATTTAAGTTCATGTTTGTTAGCATTGAGGCTATCTGTACTCAAATACTAACTTTTTGATAAACAGACAAACAAAAACTAGCAAATAGATCCATAATACATGAAGAAATCGGTAGCATTTCTATACATTTCAATAGCAATTGCACTATGCATTCATGAGGTCTAGTACTGGCTTTATGTAATGTATAATAGCTGATTAAAGCTGCTTTTGGCTGACTGGAATTGTGCTGATTGGCTGACGTCTGGTGGTTTCATGTTGAGTTTGAGCATTTATTTAAAGTTCTGTTTTTTGAAATTACTTCTAATAGATTCCAAAGACTTTTGTCATGCTTGATGTGACTAAGTACACACTATGTCGCTGTACCAAATGCAGTTCTGTAATCAATGGCAGGGCCTCTGAAAATATACATATTGATTGACAGACTGCACAGTAAGCATTTTGGATTTGGTTCAGAGAGAGCGTGACATAGTCTTTGACACTAACACTATAGTTTGTGTCTGGCACTTGCACTTGATTTTCTGCGTGTGTGTGCTGCGTTGCTGTACGAGCGTACGATTTGCTTCACCACACACACACACACACACACTCGGTCTCTGCAGCAGTCATGGTGGGGAATTAACTCGGTGGCCCTGTTTGATCACGCCTCAGCAGCTCGCCCTGTTCTACCCCCAAAGCCCCGGGGCCTCCTCCTGCTCCCACACACACTCACATGTTCAGCTGTCATGTCCAGCGTTCATGGCTTTTTTATGGCAATAAGGGGGTGGTAGAAATGGGGGACATAAACAAAACACCAATAAGAAAAAAGCTTAGGCGGGTGTTGTTTGTGTTTTTAGTGCCTAGAACACTGAAAGCTTCCGATGGTTTATGCGTGGACTAAAAGAATTATGTCAAGTTTTTTTGTGTCTTTGAGAAGGACTGGTGTTGTTAAATACCTCATTAAAAAATGTTTGGTGTTCTTCAATGCATGTCTGTAAATTTAAATACTTGCGTACTCCTAATTGTTTAACAGATAACAATTTGTATTTAAGGGGTCATCAGATCCACAAGTTGATGATTCTTTAAGGTCTTAATGAAAAGTCTATAACATGCTTTTGTTAAAATTTCAATCAAAAGTCACTGTAAAAAACACTCTTCTTTACCCTGTCAAAATCAGCGTTAACGAGCTCACATCTCATTCAAAAGACACTCTCGTCCTGTAGAATGATGCAATTGATCACCAGACACACAAGAGCCAATAGAAATTTACAACCAAGGCTGAAGTAAGGATGGCTGCATTTTTTGAATTTGCGCAAGGCAGCAGCCGCAGCACTATTCATTATCACATCCAATGCCAAAACACCTCAATCGCTTAATCGGAGAAATCTTGTCTTCCCCTGTACCAGAGTCGACACAAATGATGACAGCTTACTCAGGGCGGATCTAATGTAAGATGGCCTTGTCAATCAATTATCCTGGGAGGGGCCTGTGCAGACCTATGTCATTCTGCCAGGAATCTCAGAACAGCCTAATTTAAGGATTTCAAAATAGGGATTAAATAATACACTGGGTGGATTATTATCATTATGGGATGGATGTGTACACACATTTCCAACACATTTATGTTCAGACAACCAACAAAAGTGAATTTTGAATCCAATTACCCATGAAACACTTGGGTCTATATATTTCCTTTAAATTCATTAATTTTAAATAACTTTTTTCAGTCATTTATTTACATGTGTAAATGCCAAGAGGAAAATATTATCAGTGTCTCTGTAAAAAATTAAAACCCCCTGATTAATTAATTAGTCTAATTAATTAGTACTTGTGTAAACAGGAAATATGCCAGCACAGGGAAAATATAATTAATAAAAGTCAATATGCTTACTAGTTTTCCTAGTGGTTCAGCTGACACATAAATCAGATTCACTTTCAGATTCACTGTCTGAAAGGATGACATAAGGTTCACACATTGCGGGTTAGTGTTAATTGTGTTTTGTGCGGAAATCTTTAAATACCGACATAAACTGCTCGATAAGCCCAAACCTACTGCTGTTTGTGTCCACCTCAATTATGTGATGTGGACAAAATAGCGACTGTAGTGTTTCCCACATATAGACTTTACTTGGGCAGACCGCCCAAGTGTATTAACGTCTTCCCAAGTAGGCCTATATTTGGCTACTCCCATCTCCATCGCTATTACGTTCACATGAACTTGATTCTTCACGAACATTCTAGACTGTTCATGTGTTGCCAAAATAAGAAACACAGCGACTCTGTTCTGTCAAAAGATTTTCTGCATTTACACCCGAAGTGTTAACAGAGAAAGCTGCCTGTCACACAGCACATAATCAATTCAGTTTACTATTACTTGCAACTAATTGTCTTCAGTAGGACAGAGAACCCTTTGCCTGTACTAGTTAGGCTGGCTATGCAATACTAACTAGCATTATTTGTTGCTGTGGTGTCAAAAACTATATTGTGATATATTTTGTTATTTAGATTTTTAGTATTGAGATAAATTAGAGATATTTAAAAAGAAATGTTGTGTGTTAATAAAGGTGATTCATTTTACTAGTTCAGCTGTGTTAAAAAATTGAACACAGTTAACGCAAGGGCGTTAATTGAGAAATTTGTTTTTGATAACTTTTAACATTTATAATAATGGGTTTATGTCAAGATTTCTTTAAGTTAACTTAGTCTTGCATAGCCAGATCTTGATGGTGGAAGGTTTGAAATTCATGGTAGCTTTCATTGGCCAATGCCCGCCCATAAGGCAGTGTGATTGACAGTTCGTTTCATTTCAGCGTCAGGTTTCAGGTCGTGGAAATGTCGCCACAATAACAGACTAATGTGTAAAACTTTTGGACGTATTTTGAAGATTATATGCTGCAAATTTTAAATATTTCTCATACTTTTGAAAATCCAGCATTTAGTTGATACTAATAAGCTCCCGTTGTCTCATTGTCTCGTTGAGTTTGGTGTCACATCATTTGTTTCCAGGAAATCTCCTGGAAATCCTGTATAATTCAAACAATCCGACGACAGCTTTGAAACTACTGAAGTGTTCCAACTAAAGTGTACTGTATGCATCAGACGTTCAGCCAGTGTGGGTGTGTCATCTGAGGCCGAGACTAAAATTCACTTAAAACAAGTTGTCGATTTTTTTTTTTAAAGTCTAATAAGTTTTACAATTCATAGCCCTCAAATATACTGTAATGTTGAATGGCTATAGTGAATGGTTAATTATTATTGGTATCAGGGATACTCGCCTTAAAAAAGATGCCATTAAACAAACATTAAAAATATACTTTCTTAATGTTTCTACATGAACTGATTGAATGTGAAATTATTGCAGTATTTTTAAAATCTAATGTTAGATGCGGTTAATCATGATTAATCACAGAACAAAATGTGTGGTTAATTCGTTGCTTTTTATTTTTCTCGCCTGACAGCGCTAATATATATATATAATATTAGGGTTTCAACGGTACAGTGAGCCCACGGTTCGGTTTGTATCACGGTTTTCTGGCCACGGTAACTGTTCGGTTTCGATACATCATTATTACTGTACAGTACTGTATGTGAGCTCTAACATAGCGGGAGGTCATTTGCCCTTTCTATTTCAAGTTATCAAGGTACAGAAACAATATTAAATGTAAAAGGTTCAATGCCTCAAATAGGCTACCGAAACATCGCGTTTCACGTGGGTGTGCCGAACCGAACTAGGCGAAAAAACGGAACGGTTCGATAAAGAAGTAGCCTGTGCGGGATAAGTTCCATGCTTAAGTTAACTATTTGGTGTTAATAGTTAGTTCAGAATCGTAACTCGAATATGCAAAAAATAGTTTTGATGTCAAGAGGTTTGGTTTGTCACTTGGAATGCTAGACCAAACAGTTTCAATGGATAACTGAGCTCTATTTTCCCAGTAAAATTTTTTTTATCTACCTTCATAAACATGTACCATAAATAGCTATAATTTCAGTTTCCTTTTGTGTCGGAAAGTCTCTGTACTGGAGAAGAGGCATGTGCGGTGGGTACCAGTCACTCTTGTGGAATAACTGTGGTATCCTCCGCTTAAAGGAATTCTAACAGCACTCAGCAGTCGAGCCGGGACCTTTCTGCATGTGTGGTTGTTGTGTAGCTGGCTCATAGGGGAGATATTATTAGAGCTAGAGAGCTATGCCTGTTATGAAGGGATTTCCCAGTCTGAGAGCTGCCGGTCAGGAGCTGTTGATGTGGCAATTTAAGCACAATGTTGAAGCGTCGCCTCGGTGGCAAGTATTAGAATATGAAAATGTTAGAGGAGATGACTAACTTCTATCTGTCTGGCCTCGGCTCGAGATGTGGATGTGAGAGAGGCAGAAGGAAAGCCGTTGTGATGTCAGGCGGTATTTAAGAGGTTAATAGGTCTGACGAAGACCTCGTCACTTACTCGCAGTCGAGATGATTCAGTCATGGCTTACTTAGCTGTCATGTTTTTCGTAAGCAATTGTGGAATGAAAATGCTGACATCATTTTATAATAATTTGCTTTTGTGTCTCAGAGATAATGCTTTTGTGGATATAGATCTCTTTTTATAAAAATTAAATTAATAATCATTTAGTGAATAGTAAATATGTGTAGAACAATGATACGTATTAGTGACTAGGGATATTATTGATGTATTTGTGTATGGATGGATGCATGGATAGTTTTTAATAGTGAACATTTTTCTGGGCTATTTATTGGCTTGACATTTATTATCATGCATTTTGGTGTATCCCTAATGATAAAACAAAACCAAAAAACTATGCTTATTCAGTTAAAACCTATGTATACTCAAGTTCACTGCAAGTTTTTTGTTTATTCATTTTCAGTAAAAACAGTGAAATTGTAAAATTATATTTATAATTGTTCTGTGTTTTTATATATATATATATGTTTGAATATATATTTAAAATGTATATTATATGTCATACATGTAAAATGTGTGATCTTATTCCTTAAATGTATTCCTGTAAAGTTAAAGCTAGACTGTTTAGCTTATTATTATCAATGTTAATAACAATTATAAACGGCTTAATATTTTTATTGGAAACGGTGAACGTTTTTTTCCCCCCTCAGAATTCTTTGATAAACATAAAGTTCAAAAGAACAGCATTTCTTGTATTTCTTATTGTTTTTAAATGATAATAATTAATATTATTTTAACATGGCAAATTCATATTTGTCTGCAAATCTACAAACCCTGCATTTTCACAGCTAGTGTGATGTACTACACCAGGGGTTCTTCTAGAAGGACACCTGTGTGAACTTCAGAGGAACTGACTCATTCATCTAGTAAAATCACCTTGGGACAAGTAAAAGTAATTACAAGAGTGAAGTTAGACAACTGAAAGTCAAGCATCATTCGTTTGCAGATGCCACTTGCTTTGATGCATTGCTGACATTTTAAGTGTGTCTTTAAGTGTCCCAATGCTTTTGGGTGCTTCATGTAGTCACGCCTTATGTCCATCAAGCTCGCTTCATATAACGTCGGAATAGTGTTCCTACTAAACACTTAACAACACTTGTATTCTTGAAACAATGGCAGGGAGGCAGCCACAAATTAGCCAGTTAGCCAGAGGGGTCTGGATCCAATCAGACAACAGCCCATTCCATTTTAGTTCCAATAATGTTTCACAGACAATTCCTGACAGCTTCAGTCTGAAAAAAGGAAGAATTTAATGTGCCAAAGATGACAAACATTTTTCTCATGGATGTGTTATAAGTGTAGAGTTTAGATCTTAATCTGTCTGTTTTTCATCAGGTCATGTCCGCAGGGCGTAATGTGGAACAGCAGATTCCCCTGCAGCAGCGTCCTCCATCTCTTGCCATGCCCTCCATGGCCCAGCGGCCCAGGCCCGAGCTAGGGATCTTTCCCGTGCATGGCGGATTTAGGGACCACTTTGTCACAACGCCTGAGACCAAGTATTGCTGCGAGTCTTGCAGCCATGTGCTCTGTATCCCTTGGCAAACTCAGTGTGGACATCGTTTCTGCGAGACCTGCATCGCAGACCTTCTCAGGTGAGGCATTACTGCTGTAATAACAGCGAAGTGTCCGTGTCACAAGCCAAGATTAAGCCAAGCGATATCAAATATTTATTTGTTTGTTTATTTATTGGATTTCTTATCCTGTTTGAACATTCCTAGCACTAACCTGCACAAAATGGAAAACTGCATTCATTTGTTTTGTAAAAACCACCTTCAGTGTAAAAAGTATAGCATTTATTCTGTATGCTAAAAGTAATAAAAATACAGCTTTTTAGTAGAAAAATAGATGGGTGATTTTGAAACATTACAGCTGTTGTTCAGTAGCCTGGGCCCGCCCATACTTCCTTTGACGCTATATTCTTTTCGCGAGCAAAGTTAGTCTGTCCAAGCTGCCGTTTTAGAGCATTTCAGATTCCCAAAAAAGTGGGAACCAATTAGAAACGAGGTCCCCCGCCCCGGGCACGACTGAGGTGGGTGTAACTCGATGACGCAGCAGTTCTGCGGCGTTCAAACATGGCGTGTACTGAGCAGCAACAATCGTTCGACTCTGCTGTTGCAGCTGTTTTGAGAAATTTTCATGACAGCTTTTCTTTGAAAACGGAGCAGAAGTAATTAAAGTAAGTAAAGACATTTTCCTACTGCTTTATTGAAGCTAGCTACAATTGGTTACGGTGGCTTCAGGTTCCGTCGCTACGCATACGTCATCGGAATGAGTGGTCTGATTGGTTGTAGATTCATCCAGTAGTATACAGAGGCATCTGATGGATGCAGGTTAAGCCCGCCTCCCAGAAGGCGGGTAGTAAGGTAGCTTTGCCAGACAATAATATCTATAGTCGCGGAAGCCAGGCTAGTTGTTCAGTGAAATCATTAATGAGTCACCTTGTCCAAATGTTGTTTTATTGATTTGAATGGGAATGTTTCTTGGGTGCATTTACTCCTGGATTTAAATATGGTAAATGGTTGTTTGATTGTGATCTGATCTGATCTGATCTGTTGTCAGGTGTACACTAATCTCACGCCCACGGAGCGTTGGCTGAACGTCTGATGCGTATGGTACACTTTTCTGGAAAAACTTCAGCAGTGTCAAAGTCGTCACCTGGTTGAATTTGAGCGGATTTCCAGGGTGCGCGAGTGTCGCGTTTAATTTCGGTCCGCCGGGAAAATTGTATCGACGTGTAATTGCGGGAAAAAAACCTGTCGTGTTTACATGAGCGACAATAAGCATTTATTAAGATCAGAAACTCAGAAGGGGATATCATCTGCGTTTGCTGGCAAACATGAAACAGCACACGCTGACATCGCAGCTGGACGATTCAGTATTGTGTTCGGTTCTCCAGAATTGCTTGTGGGTGTTAAAAAGTGGAGAGATATGCTTCAAACAGATGTTTACCGCGAGCGTCTCATCGAGATTTTCTATCTGACTGACTGTTGCACGCCGTTCTGTTGTTGTGGGGACATTTCCACGCCCCGAAACGTGACGCTGAACGAAACGAACTGTGATTGGTTGTTTGACATGTCGGTCAAACGGCCTTATGGGGCGGGCCAAAGAAAGCGGCTATGAATTCCAGACCTTCAGCCGTCAGTCTGGAGGACTGGGTATGCGAAAATAGGTGTACACAGGGCCAGTGTTGCTAAACATGACTGAAATCAGGGCTTTAAGATTACTTAAAAATTAAAGTAATACAAAACAATAGTACATAGTTTACCCAAAAAAAGAAAGTCCTGTCATTAATTACTCACACTCCTGTTGTTGCAAACCTGTCTTTTTCAGAACCCATATTAAGAGGGTTTTAATGAAATCCAAGAGCTTTCTGGCCCTGTATAGACAGCTGTGCAAAAAGCCCTTTGGATTTCATTAAAAAAATAATAATAATTCGAAGATGAATTAAAGTAAGCTAAAAAAAAAAAAAAGATAAAAAATCAAACTATTTATTATGTTCACTCACCCTCTTTTTGCTTTGAAGAACCAGGGTTTATATTATACAGCATAGATGTTGTACAGCCTAATATTTAAAGTGTAATTTCTAGACCTGGAAAAATCAAGTAAATGAATAAAGCTTTGTGCAGTTTGATAATGAATTTTTTTTGTTATGCTCAGCTTTTTTATTGAGTAGAAATTGTGAGTAAAAAAACTTGTACAACTTCTTATCCTTAATCCTGGAAAAGTCATGGGGCCTTTGAATAATGTTGTGCATGTTAGAACCACTAATCTAAATAGCATTGCAAAATGAACTAGGGGTATTTCCATTATTTTGATTTTAAAATGTAGGTCATTTGAACTACAGATACAATTTGCTTACAGTTGGATCCCACTTTTTTTTTTCAGCAAGCCTAACCCAGTTTGTTCAGTTGATGGAGAACCACTCTTTGAAGATAAGGTAAGAAAGTGAAGCCAAAACCTACAAGGACACACCCACTCCGTTGCATATTAAATCTCACTCACACAGCTCCAAGTGAAAGTAATGTGGGCCATATAACAGGCACACAACACTCTATTATACAGGCTGCCTAACAGATTTTTTTTTTTTTTTTAGATTTTCAGGGATGTTTGCTGCAAAAGGGAAATTATGGCTCTGAAGGTCTACTGTCCAAGCGAGAAAAATGGATGTAAAGAACAAATGAGTTTACAGCAGGTCAAGGTAAGTCATATGATTCTCAGGCACAATAGTCTACATATCATATGGTAAATTCCTTCCCGACTAGAACCTGCCTCAAGCGCAGGGAAATATGAGCCTAGACTTAGACTGACTCGCATATCGTTTTATTAGTAAGAGAATGGACACATGTATTTATGTATTATGTTCAATATTCAAAATTCTGATTTGTCTCTCTCTTTTCAACAGGACCACTTGGAAGTTTGCCAGTACTTCGAGGTGCCGTGCCCCTTGGGAAAGTGTAAGGAGAAGATGATGAGGAAAGACATGCCTGAGCACTTAAGCCGCAAATGCAAACACAGAGAGATCACCTGTGAATTCTGCAATCACAAGATGCCCCTCACCGAGTTACAGGTAGCCTACATTATCCAAAACCCCCCAGTTCCCATAAAAAGGACCTGAAATCTAATGGAAAGTACTTAGAAATTCATGAGATCTTATTTTAGTTATCATTGAGTTTTTTTTTTTCTCCTTGATTGGAATTAGTGGACATCTCAGTTCCTCTATGAGAAGTATTCCCCTTGTGCTCTGCCATTAATGTCCCATGACCTTTGAGTTTCACATTTGTACAAGGAACTTGAGGGAATCTCCCGTTATGTTGACTGTCATTTAGAGAATGATCGATGTACGTTTTCACTTCAAGAATGCTTTCTGTTTTCCGCCTGGTTGATCCTGTCATAGTTACTCCACACACTAACAGTTTTGTTTTAACCATCTTGAACCACGAAAGTGTCAGTATTCAGTATGTTTTAGTGCATTTTCAATCTAAGCGTCGTCTCTCTTTACAGAAACACAAAGATACAGTCTGTCCTGCATTTCCTGTAGCATGCCCTAATCACTGCTCGTTTTCTTCCATTCTAAGAAGTGAGGTAGGCTTGGAGTGCCTTGGGCATTATTTTGGATTTTTACTAACTTGTGTGTGAATTTGTCTTTTAAATGCATGAGTGATGATTTTAATCGTAAGTGAGTGATAACGGCAGATTAACTGTGATGTATTCATGAGATGAATGTGTCTCCTATAGCTGTCTAGTCATCAGCATGAGTGTCCAAAGGCCCAGATGACCTGCTCTTTTATCCACTACGGATGCTCCTTTAAGGTAATATTCTTGCTAATGTTATGTTGCTTTAAAGGATATTTGAAATGTACTAACGTTGAAGTAGTATAATACTTTAATGATGATTGAAAATGTTAATAAATTTAAGTGTACATATATTTATGTAATTACATTTGATATATTTATGCATTTAACACCAACATGATGATAAAATGAATTAAATATATTTATTTAATAAGTTTTGATGCATTTATTTAAACCATTGTGGTTTAAGTTATAATTTATATTAATTTGTTTAATTATTGTATGCATATATATTATTTCAAGTATGTTTTGTTTACTATTTATTTTAGACTTCTAAATTAATATGCAATTATTTTAAAGGGGCTGAATCAAGAGATGCGGGAACATGATTCCAGTTTTGCGTCTGAGCACTTGAGAATGATGGCAGTCAGAAACACCACACTAGAGGCCAAGGTAGACCTTTATAATAATTTATATTTAACATATCAGAAACAAGAAACTGGCGTTTCCGGTGTGAAAATGAATATGCCTTTTCCTGTTCGTATTTCCACCATGCATGTAGTCATATTAAACATGTACACTGATCAATCTGTGTGTGTAGGTAGAGGATATTAAGGGCGAGCTGATGGAGCGTTATAAAGTTCTGCCCAGCCTCAGCAGTCGTCTTGCAGAGGTTGAGACTCAGTATGAGGAGATGAGAGAAAAGAACAGGCAGCTGGAGCAGAAGCTAGTCAGCATGCAGGTGAGAGCTGCCACCAAGTAGTGGTTTTATTTTCTTTTGAGTCATTCGGTATAGGCCTAGCTAAAAATAACTTCTAATTTGAATAGTGACGTAAGACTGCTGTACTGTGCAATATTTTAGGCTGACACATGCTTTTAAGTTTTAACGCCTTTGTTTGTGACATGCCTTCTATGGTGGGCTCAAAGCCTGAGATCTAATTCAAACCTGGAAATATTTCCAACTTTTGGATTTTGAAGAAGTTAAAGAAATAATACTGTAAATACCAAACGTTTTTTATTTCTTTCAGTATTCAAATGAGTGAATGTGTGACATCTACCATGTTTTATACAAATTAACGGGATAGTTCCCTTAAAGGGATAAGCCCCTTTAGCCTTTCTATAAAGGTTATTAGTTTTCTTGTTTCTGCTGAATTCAATTGATTGGAACACTTTTTTTCAAATGATCTGCAAAACAGGGACATACCAAATACTAAACATACTAAAATTCGTGCACATTTATATTGATACAGTAAATGTAATTTTCATAAATTAAATTTTTTATTTTTTTTTTCATTAAAAAAAGCGAAAAGAAAAGTGATCTTCGACTATATTGTTTAATGTTTGGTAGTTGATGGCAAAAGAAATTCCTGTTATTAAAAGAATAAATGCCAAACATATACACTACCAGTCAACATTTGTGGTTTTGGCGTATTAAAATAATTTTTTCATAAATTAATGCTTTTATTCAGCAAGGATGTATTAAATTGATTAAAGTGGACAGCAAAATATTTAGAATGTTCCAAAAGATTACTTTTCTAATAGACTTTCAAATAATGCTACAAAATGTATCACAGTTTTCACAAAATTGTTTCTTATTAACATCAGCATAAGAGTTTCTGAAGGATCTTGTGACATAAAAGACTGGAGTAATGGCTGTTAAAAATTCAGCTTTGTAATCACAGGAATAAATTACATCTTGAAATATAATAAAATAGACTTTTTAAACTATAATAATAATTTACAATATTTCTGTTTTTCTTTATTTTTAATTAAATAATCAATAAAATGAGCAAAATAGACTTTAAAAAACCACCACCAACTTTTGAGGGGTAAACTATGTACTATACAATTTATTTAAAAATGTACACATTGTAGTTATTTTGTATACATTATTATTAGTGGTGGGCTGTTATCGGCGTTAACGCGAGACTCTTAACGCGCAATAAAAAAAATATCGCAGTTAATCTATTCACAAAGTTGGGTGTCTATACTACGCAAGCTATGGAGACTTTCACCTTTAGCGCGGATGTATAGTCGAATTATACTGTAGCCCTATTCAGATGGGACAAGTTTTCTAAACTACTGTACGTGTGAGCTTTGATTCTTATCACCTGTCATCCGTGATCTTCACACACCATTTGGAAAGCATTGGTATTAGCTGCACGAAACCGGCGCACTGACAGACTTGCGCGTCACGTGCGCGTTGTGTTTGTTTATCCTGAAGCGTCTGATCGCCGCTGCGGCTAAATGCACT
>JAUMHQ010000078.1:10919324-10991248 GCA_032361165.1 Enteromius paludinosus | reverse complement strand
TGTAGCCATGTGCAGTAATATTGAAGGAGAATGTGATATTCTCCTGGTTTCACTGACAAGGCTTAAGATAGTCACAGACTGAAATGCATGTTTGAACTGCTTCAACTGAAAATATCTTGCTCTGACATATCTTAACATTTTGTGAAAAGCATAAATATCTTAATTTAACAAAGGCCTAGTCCTAGTTTAACCTAAGCCATGTTTGTGAAACTGGGCCATTGTGTTGATAAATAATAATCTTATTGAATTGAATTGTGAAACCAATTTTAAGATGGCAGTACTGAAACACAGATAGTCTAAATATAACAGGGCTTAAATATGAGCCTTTATTTGAATGCCTTTGGCAGAATTCAAATGCGCCATTTTAATCTAGATTAAAAAAATTAATCTAAGCCCACCCCTAATTTTTATTCATGCATTTTCATGTTCAAAATAATTGCATTAAGATATATGACTGTATTTTCTATGCCAAACTTCGATTTTAAAAACTCCAGCTACGAAATATTATAATCTGTGATTGGAAGACTTTGAGCAGTTCTCCATATGTTTGCGTGTTTATGTATGTAGATGCTGATGAGCGCTCACTCAGAGAAACTGCTTGAGGTCGAGATGGAGCTGCGGGAGCTCCGTCCGCTGCGAGCTATGAGGGAGGAGTTGGAGGCTCTGAGAGGGTCTGTGGAGAACATGCGCTCGATCGTATCTTCTTTTGATTCGGGCCGTGTTGGTTCCAGTTCTGCATCTCACACGCTGAGTAAGAACATTTCATATACACCTCCATTATTATACAGTATTCCAAGTAGCCTACTTATTTGTGGTCACAATGTTCTTTTGACACGTTTCAATTCTGTCACCAGGCTCCTTAGAGCAGCAGCTCTCACGTCACGATGACTTGATGAGTGTCCATGACATCCGCCTGGCCGAGATGGACCTGAAGCTGCAGGTGCTAGAGACGGCCAGCTTCAACGGTACGCTCATTTGGAAGATCCGCGACTACAAAAGACGGAAACAGGAGGCCGTGGCCTCAAAAACCCTCTCTCTCTACAGCCAGCCTTTCTACACGGGCTATTTCGGCTATAAGATGTGCGCCCGTGTCTATCTGAATGGGGACGGAATGGGTAAAGGCACACATCTCTCGCTGTTCTTTGTGGTCATGCGCGGGGAATACGACGCCTTGCTGCCATGGCCGTTCAAACAGAAAGTAACATTAATGCTAATGGACCAGGGACCGACAAAGAAACACTTAGGCGATGCCTTCAAACCGGACCCAAATAGCAGTAGCTTTCGCCGGCCCACTGGTGAAATGAACATTGCCTCGGGCTGTCCACTCTTTGTGGCTCAGACTGTCCTAGAGAACGGAACCTACATCAAAGATGATACCATCTTCATTAAAGTGACTGTAGACACCTCCGACCTCCCGGACCCTTGAGATGAACTTCACTGGGTCCAGATAATATATCTAGTCACGCAGCCCTCCCAGCCAGGACTTCGAAAGAGCAGGGCTGAGAGCGGAAGAACCCGGAACAAGTTTGGGTTTATAACAGTTCGAGTCGCCAGCTTGCGCTTGGGAGACGGCGCGCTCTTCGTGAAACAACAGTGCCTTGCTGGGCTAGATCGTTTCTGCCTTTCGGAGGAGGTTTGAGTAGATGAATCTGCCATCTCTGCCACACCTAAAATGCAGTGAAGAGTAATACGTCAACTCTAATCAACCCAAAGAATGTTAATGTCTCCGGATCTACAAGACGAGGCGAAATGATGCCTAGATGACGTGTTGGTTGACTAACATCCAGCCGAAAGTAAAAGGAAGCTGTTTACACTCATCATCATGTTAGCCTTCAAAGCGTATGAATGCGTTTGGAGGCTAATGGTCATCTCTTATATTGGTTGTTAAGTCTGGAAGTTAACCCTTCATGTTTGGTAATCCTGACATGCTTTGTATTGGTGGTTTTGTATAATATGCAAATATGGAACTGACATCTGTTGTGTTGTAGTGGTTTGTTGATGGACAGTTGATGTGGAGAGGAGTTTTGTGATTAGAAAGTCTTGTTTGTGCGGGCTGGGGTGGACGTGTTTTTGTGTAGTAGATATTATGGACTATGGAGCATTCATGAAGGACTACATTGGCACTAAACAGTGACCCTGCAAGGGTTCTATTGTCAAAAAGCAAAACCTCAAGATTTTATGCATGTAAAACCTATTCTTACATGACTTAACCTTCTCTGCGTTTACCACTTTGACACATTATTTTTTGTAATGTTCTAATTAATAGATGCTATGCATCAGAACCTATTGTCCTTTTGTGTTTTGTATTTTGTTTGTTAAACAGTCTGAAATAACGCCTTTATGCCTCCAGCATTGCTGCCAGAGACACATACAATAATCCAGATCATTTTTCATGGTAGGGATGGTTTTTGCACAAGTATTGTTTGAATGTGTAATATATGTATAAATATATCAATATAAAATTGTTGGAAAACATTCTGAATTCTGTTTTTATGGTTGTGTCAAGTTGAAGTACTTTTTTTTTTTTTTGACCTAAGGGGAACTGAAACTTACCTTGGGCTATGCGACTGCTTTTATTCTTCAGTGTGCAGTTAAGCAAATGTCTTCGCGTCAATTAGCGTCAATTTATAACTTTTTTTCCCCCTTGCAAAGTAATACCATTTTTCTCTAATGTCATATTTATTCCTATTGGACAAAAATTCGCTTGTTTATCTTGTAAAAAAAACTGCAAAATAACATAAATGTAATTGTATTATTTCTTAGGTTTAATAAGAGGGTAAAGCAATAATTTACACCTGATGAATGTCCTTAAAGTATTTAGGAAAATCTTTTAACCTTTCAAATGAAAATTATGCAGATTTTTTAAAAAGTAACTTTTACTTAGACCCATCCTTGGAGGCATCAACCAGCCTTCCTAAAACCATACCTGTTTTGATATGTACATCCTATAACTTTTTTTTATTTCTTTTTTGAACATGATTCATGTTCTCAGTTTATGTCAAATGCCTAGAATAAAACATTACGAAATATGTAAAATATTTGATAACAGATCTAGGGATTGACATGAGGACGCGTGTTTTTTTATTTTCTATTTATTTATTGTAGGTCACTTTCTGTACCCCATTCCTTCTTGAGTTTCTATAATTGCTATGTGGCCTGTAATAAAGCAGAATACTGTTGTTGCTTGGCTGGCCACCAGGTGGCGTAAATGTACAAGCCTGACTTCCCACTGTCTGCTGATCAAACGGGGAATTTTGGTCTCAGTGAAACAATGTAGAGTTGCACCACACATAATGGATGTATACAAACCGGATATACTGTTAATACGTTTATCTGCATTGTCAAATTGTGTTTTAAAAGGCTTCTTTTAAATACCCTGCGGCGCTTTTTTTCAAACTATTTAAATTCGCTTTATAGTATGTATTGCGGGAAGACATTGAGAAAGCCTTTCATTTCTCAAATAGCGGATTCTGGTTTTCTCAGTGTGAGCAAATTTGTTCCTACCCGAAAAGTCCTCGCAGTCAGCAGCCAGGGCCACTCCGCCCTAACAACCCGACAGCCCGCCCTCAGCGGTGTCCCGCGCGTCACTCCGCTCATGAATATTCACACCCGCGTCACGAGAAAGACGGCATCACATAAAAGGATACAGGTGAGGTCACGGAGACACGCAGCTGGACAGTCCGCGCAGAGGACACTAGACGGAACAGCATCAATACTAAAACAAATACAGAAGAAAAACAACAACACTAGGATAGTTTTGAATTCCTCACATTTTAGAAAGGGAACTAAGGTTGCATCACGTATAAAAGAGCTCTGCGCGCAACGGCAACATGTTCACTTGGGTAAACAAGGAACAGGGTGGAAGGAACAAGGAGGGAGACATGTTTCAAACAGTGACTGAAGGACTTAAGAGTCTTTATACCAAAAAACTAATGCCTTTGGAGGAGACCTATCTCTTCCATGACTTCCACTCACCGGCGCTGGAGGAGGCGGATTTCCAGAGCAAGCCTATGGTCCTTCTGGTCGGGCAGTATTCCACAGGAAAGACCACCTTCATCAGGTAATGCGTGGGTTTGACAGATATACCACGTAGTATACTTTTCTGTCAATGTTCTTAATTTGAATGAATTGTGCGTCCAGGAGCGCATTACAGTATTATTATACTATTATTAGACACACGTATATTTATTGAGGGTTTGCATTTATTTCATTTCTCAAAGAACTTCATGTACACGTGTGAGGTTCAGTACAGTCAGCTCTTTGTGGTTGCGGCAAACCTTGGCAAGGAGGTGTGTGTAAAAACAGCGTTATGTCAGCTCACACAGTCCGTTCATTTGTGAAGAGATGCAGAAGGCTGTAGGGTATGCAAACAACTCATAAAAGCATCATTTGTCTTCTTACTGGCTTTTCACTGTAGGTCAATAACATTTAGCTTTGATGTCTGTGCTGTTGCTCATCAGGTCTTTGAATGAATGAGAAAATCCAATGGGTCTGTTTTATGTTGAACTCCTCTCAAACTAGAACCGGTTTATTACTAAATCAGTCATTCCTAATATAAAACATAAGGTCTTATTTAAAATGATGGATATTTAAGGCTGTTACAGGTTGTGTTGCAGTTGAGTAAATGAGTTAAGTATAGTTTTGTATAGTATGGTGGTAGTATGGCACATATTTAACATTGAATACAGTCTGATTCGTAGTTCCCTTATGTTATTGTTAGATTTTAATGACAAGCCCTGTGTGTTTCTTCGCTTGGAAACCTTTGACACTTTCTCATCCTGGCAGGATGTGGAAGGGATCTATGCTATTGCTATGGAGTTACAGGAAGACTGAGACTGATGAATAGGTCTGTTTTCACATTCTAGCATTCGTCCAAGGGTTAAGTGCCACTGTTTAGCTTTGATCCGTGATCAGCTTGGATGTTGGTCTCAACCTTCAGGCTACTCAGACGCATTTTAAATAGATCTCTGCAGCATTTGTTCCATTCACTTTTTTTCTCACCCAACCAACCAACCAATGACATTTTGTTGTTAGCGTGTGCTGTCACATGATCATTCCGCTCCAGTTGACAAAGTAGCGGTTTGTTAAATCTTTAACCTCTGCCTCCTGCAGGTATCTTCTAGAGCAGGATTTTCCAGGAATGCGAATTGGCCCTGAACCAACCACGGATGGATTCATAGCTGTGATGTACAATGAGAATGAGGGGATTGTTCCTGGAAACGCGTTGGTTGTGGACCCCAAGAAACCCTTCCGGAAACTCAATGCATTTGGGAATGCCTTCTTAAACAGGTAAATATCAAGAGCCCAATCCCTACGTTTTAGATTTGAGCTTCAGTGGTTAAAATGACTAGTATTTCAATCAAGTGTCTTGCTCAAGAGTCTCTTTTCTTGCTCAAAACAACACAAATGACGATAGTTTTAATGAAAACTGAGAAATTTCTGTCCTTCCACTCAAACTCCCTGCAACCTAGATTTGAACATTTTCAACAAGTGAGATTGTAAAAGTAATATATGTGAATCAAGAGGTTTAATTCAAGTCATTGCAAATTTAATTTGCACGAAAAGCACAAGTTCGATCTTGCAGATGAAACAAGTGCATTTGAGCGTTCCTTTTACCCATTTTTGCGAGAACTAACCCTTCAGTCGAGCTTGTGCCAGGACAAAAGCTGTTAGACATCATGTCATGCAGCAGGGAATTCTAGGATTTGGGCACATAGTCTTACACACTACATTCTGTAACGGATGTCCTTCTTGGTTGCCAAAACAAGGATTTTCCATTATCTTGCTCTGGCAGTGGTATAGGATATGGAAAACCGTCTGGAATGGTCTAAGCACTGTTTGAGGTTTACATTTACTATAAAAAAAAACTATTACGACCATGCATTCACAATTTGCATGATGTTTTTCTACCCATCTCATTGTGCTGCTCATTCATTTCCTTCCATTCCACGCAGCCCGCTTTTCTATTACTGGCAAATATTTTCCACAAACAAACAGTCTCAAAAACTGTGTAAAGGGGCTTGGTCACTTCTCCTTTTGGGTGACTAAGTTTTAATATTTAATTTTAGTACCTAGACAGTTAGACAAAGGGTTTTTTTTCCTGTTAGCTGGATATTTATGTGGAGGGGAAATTGTCAAGTACTTCTTTGACAGTCACCACTAAAGGGGTCAAAGGCACACTTGACAGAGAACATGTCCTCTCCTCCAAAGGAACCTCAAAACAATGCACTTTGTTTCCTGTGGACCCCGGTGTGCGTCATGTGGATGGCACGTTTGGGCACAGCAGTTTCTTTTACTTATTCTCTCTTCGCTTTTATCTACTGGCTCTCTTGAATAAAATTCACGCGCAATTTACTTGAAAATGAAACTTTGTCGAATGCTTCTTCCTCTATTTCTCAGCGTGTCCTTCTGCTTTGCAGCTGACAGGTGATGTTTGCTTACAGATGTTGCAATTTCCTCTAAGGTTTTATTTAAACCCAAAAAAATGACATCCTCCAACTCACTTGAGACAGTGTTGCAATCTTAAAATCACTGTAACATTCCCTCACACGGAGATTAAATAATAGTTTTCTAAACATTATGAATGTATTATACATTTGTTGTCTGAACCATTGCTCCAAGCTTGTGGAGTAATTTACTACTGTCCAATAGCTCATCCACCTCAATCAACATGTTTAAAACCCTCATTGATATTTGGTTCTTTGACCTTCACAGCATTGTCTTCTGTATGGATTCAAAACAGGGGGGTTTTTTAGGTTTCATTTCTTTTTTTTATATAAGGTTTGCCTCTCTTAATATGTGGTCAAAATATTGGCAACATTCTGTGGGCAAAAAAGATCCACTGTCAGTGGTTTAGCAAAGCATGAAGCACAGCTTCTGTGAAATTCACAGAGCAACAGTAAATGTGGCCACATTTCTTGTATTCAGTCAGCCCTGTTTAATCTGAAATATACGTCACATTATTATACTCTTTTCGTTTTTATGAAGTGGCTTATTTCCTATTTTGTTCTCTTATAGTTTATCATTTGTGTCAAGCTTTATTCTTAGAAAGAATTTAAAGAGAAAACGCGTCTCCATGACTCAGATCAAATGAGTCAACCACCAAATGTAGTGATACTACCTGCATTTCCGGTGATAACATGAGGTGATGAACTTTCTTCATCTGTCTTACCAGGTTCATCTGCTCACAAATGCCCAACCAAGTGCTGCAGAGCATTAGCATCATTGACACCCCAGGGATCTTGTCTGGCGAGAAGCAGCGCATAAGCAGAGGTCAGTGGCTACAGTCAGTGTTTACTATACAGGAGAGTGTTCACTCTAGTTTTTGTAGTATTGTGTGTCAAACAAAGGCCAGACTATGTCACATGGGCTATCAAATGACAAAACAGACACCATTGAATATACCTGATTCTTCTCTGACGGTCTTCTTAAGTGCTACTTTAAAAATGCATTAGAGAAGAGCTGTTTGTCAGGGTAAAACTAGTACCACTGTGTGCTCAGTGAGGGAAAGATAATGTCGCATGAGCAAAACAATGTGAACTCTGCTGTTCAGGCTTGGCAGAACTCTTCATCCTGGAGTCTCTGTGGCCATTGAAAATAGATTTGGTGTGATGCATTAGAGCAGACAGGCTGGTTCACTCCCTTGAGGACTGAAGCGCATGTACCCACTATAAGGAACAATCATAATGCTTTAGTCATTAGTTTTCATTTTAGTCACCAGATCTGGCCTGTTTCATTGTAAATTTCCTCTGTCGTTTCCGTCCCTGTCTCCCATTACATGACACCAGCAGACATGCTGGAAACCCTGATGAGTCTGTGGTGTTATGAAGTCAGCATTTCTCACTTTCTTTTTCCTCATTTTAAAAGCATGAGTTTAGCTTGCCAAATACACTTCGGGGTCTATATTAGCATACTGGTACCTCAGCGTGTAGCTGTTGTTTAATGTGCTACTTGAAAATCAATTAACAAAACAAGCTGCTACAGGCTTTGTTTAACTTTTTTTTTTCAACTAAGAAGGCAGAGCAGTTCTGAGACGTGGCCAAGTGATTTTGAACAGTCGTGAGATATGCTTGTTCGTGCTGCATCAGTGTTATCTGTAAAAATGCACAGCAGCAGAGGTACACCGCGGGTGTATTCAGACTCAGAGGGTCTGCAGACTACAGATTAGGCCTGGTGGCACAAATGTAGAACAGTACAAATGTACGGCCACAGCTTTGGCCAGTGTACATGGGCGTTCCACATCTGTTCCTGCTTTAGCTCCACTCAGCTGAGGTTGCATTCCTGTTACGTTAGCGTCTCTGACACATCTCACGATGCACCATTAACCTTATGCATTTATCATATTTCATTTATAATACGAATTTTAATTTTTCAAAATTTGACAGGATTTTACACCCAGACATTTGAGTTGTGCCTGCTTTTAATTTTTCCAGTTTATCAATTTTATAAATGAGTGCAGCGAATTTATATTTAGGCTGCTCTTTATAAAAGCGATGTAATATTTATGGGAAATAATGCAAAAATGTAAATTGATAATGTCTGGTGTGGTGTGCAACAACCATTTTTTTAACCTAATTTTTTCTACAGTTTTAAATAGTATATTGTTGATTTTTTTTTTTATTATAATGCAAGACGCTTGGATTGTTTGTACTTAAAAAATGTATTTATCCTAATACAAGATTAATTAAACTGAATAATGGCTAATACTCTAAAAGAAATAGTAATTACGTATAGGAGCCAAGGAATGGATGTTCCCTTTTACATTTATGTAAATTTAAATTCAAAATATTTGAGTCAGAATAAAAAAGGTAATGTAGAGTCCTTCTTCTGTACATAGATGCCTTGCATGGAACAGCATTGATGGTTCCCACACTAAGCACTGAGCTCCTCCTTTGTAAAATCTTGGCAGAGATATTTGCTAACTTTTTATAGCAATGTGTAATCCATGCCATTGTTGTTGGAACAGCGTAATTTCCTCATGACCGTTGGGTGGTTGGATAAGCTGGATCTCATTGCTTTAAAATCTGAATTTGCACTGGTTTGTAATGAGCTATATGTGAATGAGGGCTAAAGTGGTGTCCCTGTCTTTATGAGGTTCTCATGGTCATGACAGATCAGTGACCTGTGCACAAGGCTTAAGTAACCATTATTTATGAATGAAAGACATTTCCAGTTGTGAAATACTCATTTTCATTCATTTTATGTGTGTAACATTTCCACAGTGAGCGTTTTGAAAGTGACATTTGTTCTTAGATCTTTCCATTTAATTTTTTATTTAAGTATTATATATTATGTCTGTTTATTTATTATGCATATTTGTTATATATTCTATTATGCTTTCACAGACTGGGTTTACATTTTAATTGTTTTAATTAATTGTTCCCCCACAGGCTATGATTTCTCAGAGGTTTTGCGCTGGTTTGGAGAGCGAGTGGACCGTATCATTCTCCTCTTTGACGCCCATAAACTAGACATATCTGATGAGTTTTCTGAAGCAATCAAAGCTTTCCGGGGGCAGGATGACAAAATCCGTGTGGTACTGAACAAGGCTGACCAGGTGGACACTCAGCAGCTGATGCGGGTTTATGGTGCGCTAATGTGGTCACTGGGGAAGGTCATCAATACTCCAGAGGTGGTGAGGGTCTATCTCGGCTCTTTTTGGGGCAAACCTCTCCAAAATGCAGAAAATCGGCGCTTGTTTGAAGCTGAAACACAAGATCTCTTCAGAGACATCCAGAGTTTGCCTCGCAACGCTGCCCTGCGTAAGCTGAATGACCTCATCAAAAGAGCACGGCTTGCTAAGGTAAGGGTTTTAACGCAACAAATTAGCAGTCTTAGAAATGCAATTCGAAGCTTTAAAAAATGTATTTAGTGTCATTTATGTCCAAATTAAATGCATAAACTGCCAGTGATATAATTTTTTATTATATGGTAATTTTATATTTTATTTTATAGGCCTATTTTATTATTTTTAACATTATTTGTTAGTTATTTTAAATGTATTCATATTAGATATTAATATCTTAAGTGTTGATGTATTTATATTATTTTTAATAATGATTAAAATATATTAAGTATAATAATTATTAACAATACCTTGCTGCTTGTCAAACTTTCCAGCATTGTCTGTTGTTTTGTCTTGCGTTTGACCTTAGTTCAACCGCTATTGTTTTTGGCTGAGTGCACTGTATGAACTTACACACTGTACCACATGAGCCCTATTCAACACAACCTGGTTGTGCCTTAACACTTAAATATGGACCTATAAACAATTCACTCATGGAACCAGGACAGAAAGTGCATCTTATCTCTTCCGCAATATTTTCCAAACATGTCCAGCAAACAGGAATCCTGTAGCCCTGTGCATGTTTTCCTGTAATGGTAAAGCCATGTGAGGCAGTTAAATGCCTTCTCCATCTCCTGGAAAAAAAGCTCCGAAAAGTCCCTTTCCATGGTACAAAGGAATGTGTGTAACGGGCTTGAAGAGAGCACAGCCCTTATTTTTCCTAACCTCTCCACCCCACTTAGTCGTGCCACTCGTCATGTTTACGCCTTTCCTGTCCTCCTCGAGCCGCCAGTTATCCTTGAAAGGAATAAACATGGCTTAAAAGGGAAAAGCCCAGCCTTAATTTGGATCTCTGGGGGTGTACTTCCTCTTTATTGAGGAAAAAGTTTGTGTAAATACAGACACTTTTGAATGTTCCTTTGGCAAGAGCATTTCCAAGGTGTAAACACACAGACGGTGTTTGATTATGTAACCAGCCTAGAGTAACAGGAGATGGATGTCAAGTGAGAAAAATTGTCTTTAGGATAATAATAGTGACATTGATCCTGTGTTTATTCTATAGTTACATAAAAAAACACAATGCATTGTAATATAATTTGAGGTCTCAAATGACTTCCATTGGGTTGTACCGTTTAGGTATTCAATTTAAAACATACTTTTTTATGTTAAACTTATGCTGTAGGTTTGCCATATCTTCATGAATTTCTCCTAATCTGCTGTGTGTGTTATAGGTGCATGCTTACATCATCAGCTACTTGAAGAAGGAAATGCCTTCCCTGTTTGGAAAAGAGAAGAAAAAGGAAGAGCTGATTGCCCACCTGCCTGAGATCTATCAGATTCTGCAGAGAGAGCACCACATCTCACCTGGAGATTTCCCTAATGTCATTAAAATGCAGGTGAGACTTGGCCTGTGTCTGTCAAACATGGGTAAATATTAGATGTTATACTGTGGCTCCTACGTATATTTACAAACTAAACAAAACTAACCAGGATGTGTGTTTTATTTAGAGAGACATTAGGGATTAGGGATTCATGCTTTGCATGAATAAAAGTTACAACAACTGCTGGTTATTAGATTATGTTAAGTAATGGTGCAGATGGATGTGGATTGCAGGCTGTGGATATGAGGACTGTTTGTTTTGTACGGTGTGTTAGTGCTGTGGTTGAGTTCCTGAGGGGGCTGCTATAGAGTCCCAGCCCTGCTATTGTCTGAGGAGCAGATAGAGTCCGTACTTTTACTTTCTTCTGGTCTTGCCTGAAGATGTTTACCCAGTATGGCTCTTTAGGCCCACATCAAAAAATTGCATTACAGTATATGTGAAAATAAGACTCCAGTCATGCACTGTAATGCAGTTTCACATAATTGTACAGAGACGAATGAAAATAGCTCATTCAGGTATTTAACATTTACCTAACATCCAGTGAAAACAGAGCAGGGTCATTCCGTGTCAATATCATGAATGACTATTTAAGGATTAATCCACTGTTTTGTAGAGGGGGGGTCAAAACGAGATTTACCTGGGATTCAGAGTCAGAATACAGAGGGAAAGATGGCAGCATCTTGTTATTTTTAAACAGAGATGGGTAGGTCTGTAAGAAAAATTCCTTTGCAGACGATACTTTTGTTTCCATGCATTTCTAGTTTGACCCACATTTGGCTTTCGAGCACTGAAAATGTGTACAATTTAACCTTTAATTTCTGGAGCCATATTGAGAATCCAATTATCTCTGGAAATGAACCAAATAGAGCATTAAAAAGAACAGTTTGTTGAGACCTAAAATCTTAAAAGGCATCAAGATATCTTCAATACTTCTTGAAGTGCAGGCATGCAAGCTTTGGAGAAGAAGTGCAGACCTACCAATCTCTGTAAAAAATAACATAACAATGCTGCCATCTTTCTGAAGTCATTTGCACCCCCCTCCAAATCTGGCTCTGAATCCCCCTCTACAAAATAGTTGTTTAGTAAATATACATTAATCTACTATTTTGACTTTCATCGCTATACAGGTTTAGCTTTCTTCAGAAAAAAAATATTGACACAATCAAAAAAGTTAGTTAAGATTTTAAACATGTGGCCCAGCAGTTATTACAAATAATAACATTGCTAATTACTGACTGCACATATGCTCTCTGTGAACTTTCCAACCAGCCAGATTCCAGGCAGCACTTAAAAGATAAAGGCCGTGCTCTAAATAGACTGCAGACGACATTGATTCACTCCAGAATTAGACATCATATCACTCAAATAACTACTTCAGTACTTGGATGCCTCATTTGTTTAGGCTTTACTTTATAAATCAATGTTTCGGTCGTGATCTATAAACACATTCTAAAAAATGATCATGAATAATGAAACGAAAAAGCCCCTGTGTGTTTCAGTTGTTTATGATATATTATTACATTTGACATTAAAATATCTCCTTCTGTCACTCACATCTGCTAACACGCAGGAGCAACTGCAGCACTACGACTTCAGCAGGTTCCCTTCTTTGAAGGTGAAGTTGATTGAATCTGTGGACAGAATGTTGTCCACCAAGATCTCAGGTCTGATGAACATGATCCGAGAGGAAGAAAGCAAACAGCCTCCTCTGATGGTAATGGGTGGAGCCTTTGAGGACTCGTCCGATGGGCCTTTTGGTCACGGTTATGGCGAGGGCATCAGTGCAGGGGCTGATACTGAGGACTGGATCGTGAGTCGTGACAAACATCGCTACGACGAAATCTTCTACACATTGATGCCTATGAACGGGAAAGTAACTGGCATCAATGCCAAGAAGGAGATGATGAATTCTCGTCTGCCCAACACTGTACTGGGAAAGATCTGGAAGCTGGCAGACTGTGATAAGGATGGCATGCTGGATGATGAAGAATTCGCTCTGGCTCAGCATCTTATTAAAGTCAAACTGGAGGGATTCGAGCTTCCTACAGAACTACCAAATCACCTAGTGCCTCCATCGCACAGGAAGAACCCCACTGCAGACATCTTGTACAACCACCAGGAAGATTGATCGTCTTATATCTATATATTTATCAGCCAGCTGCTAGCACACAGTGGCCTTTGCATACTGAAGTAGGATGAAGCTTTTTTTGTTAAGCCATCTTGCATCAACAGTCGTGTGACTTTCACATGCCCAAGATTAAGTGTGTTTGAATAGAAGTTCACTAACTCGGTGTTAAAGAACAACGTTTGAAAGACATTGATATTACAGCCCATGTAATGGATTACTTCCTAATTTTGTGCCTGACCTTATGTTATTTCACTGTGCTTGTAGACTGTGAATATAGACGTCAGTGCAGTCATTTTATGCAGTGCTTTGAATGTTATATTACATTTCATATGAACAATTTCAATATGCATAACAGTAGCCAAATTCATTTCATTTAACTCATTCTGTGAATATCTATGAAATTCATTCTGAAACGCATTATAGTCTTTTCCATGAATGTATACTGCATAATCATAATGCAGGAATTTGTCATGTGACCCAATTGAGTGTAATTTAGTGTTTCATGATGCAATCAAAATTATGTTCAATACTACATAAAAAATGACTAGATACACTTTTCTTATACCAGGGTGTTACTTTCTTTTTTTATTGAATTATTTGACATTAAATGTACAAATTTATAACAGCGTTATACTGACCAGCACTGAGTTTTGCCAAAGTGTTTTGTTGTTTATAATATTTGTCTTACACTGATACTAGTTCATAGCGGCGAGCATTTAGAAATGTGAAGCATCTATATTTAATTTTTTTTACATTTTCAGTATTCATGAGTGTATTCTACTTTCTTACTTTTTTTGAGATTGGAGCCCCTTCTCTGCCATCTAATTAAAAAAAAATGTTTTTTAATAAAAATAAATATATACACAATTGTAGAACTTTTACATAATTGTTTATGTAAAAGTATATTTTTTGTACATAAACAATTAATAATGTTATACACAATGACAGTAAGAAACAACAGAGAAATAAACAGAGTGTTTATGTTTCTAAGGTGCAAAAGAACTTGAATGATGAAACTAGCGGTCATTATGAAACTCCTTTTTGCCGTATATACACTAATACAGATGAATGTAATTATGTATGTTAAACACTGTCACTATAACCATATGTACATTTGAACTAATATACAGAGATTGTATCTGTCAGCTCAGAGATGGATTACATGAACTAGACTGTAATTATTTGACAAAAGGCCAACTCTGAAGGCTTTTAAACATGAAAAAATCATTGTGTTTATGTGCAGGTGAAGTTGAGATTACTGTACAAATGTGATTAAAGCCATTTATATAGGTGTTTAATGGTGCTTCCTATACTTTAATGAGCTTTTGACGTATATACAACCTTCAACCATTTGTTAATATGTAATTTGCTAATTTTATATGCCTTTTTAAATGAAACAAGGGAATGTAATAAATGTTTCTATTTCAAAATAAAAAGTTTCTCAAACTTTATTTTGAAATTCGTAATCATAAGAAACTTGAACATGCACTAAATCTTTTTTGGATAACAGTCATTTCAGTTGTTTTAGCCCCCCAAAAAATCAATTAGCTTACAACTGGCATGGCTGTTCCTGGATGGGGCTGTAGAGAGGTGTGTGCTGCTGAATTGCACTGAATAAGACTGCAACCTTTACCCCTCATGTAGCACACGGTCAGGTGAGTGAGAATTACCCTCCCTTTCAGTCCATACAACAGCTTCAAAGTTCAGTTCCTTATCACGGATTAGTCTTAAAGAGGATTTATCGGATTATGTTCAAATCATGAATTTTTACCTATGATGAAAGTCTATGATTAGCACTGACTGTGCTTGAGTGCTGAAAACAAACCTTGGAAGGTAAGTGAATTCAGAATCTACCGCGTTCTGTGCATCACAATCCAACAAATAAATGTCATTCTTTTTGCAAGTGTTTCAAATAGTTGAAGGACATACAAATGGCAGCTTTTAAGAAACCAAAAATGCAGATTATGCAAAAATGAAACAAAGTTTGTCTAAAGAGATGTGTACTATTACAGTTTGATTGTTCGTAATTGTTTTACACTAGATAAAACATGTCTATTTCACAGAATTCTAGACATGGATATAAAAGGATATTTCGTTTATATATAATAGCATCATAGCATTGAGATGCTACTAAGATGATGTTTTACAGCGTAATATCTGAGAAGTATAAAGAAATGAAAAGTTCGCCAGTTTGCTAAGTAACATGTGATCCTTGACCCCCAGCTTATTAAATTTATCGCCCCATTTGAAAATGCTAGGCATTTTTATGATCCTTCTGAATCTGGCTGTACAGTCAAGTTTGAAGTACATAATTACACTGTCAGCAGGAGAGGCATGATTGCCCTCATGCTTTCACTTCCTCAAACATAAGAGAACAAAGTTGATTTTTTTAAAATTACTTCATATTGAGTCATATTTAACTTTCACAATGACATTTCCTTGGTACTGTCCAATTTTATTTTAATTCCCCGAAAGAAAAAAAAAATAAAAAATCAAACAGGCCTCACCAATCATGTGTAGGGCTTAATGTTTAAACTCATTGTGGGCAACTATTTATTGTAAATGAACAATCGGTGGTGTCTGGTTTTTGTGTCTTTTTTAGGGACTAACACAGTCAGAAGATGTTTAAAAAAGGAGATGGAGAGGAGTCGGATGGCCGATTCAGAGAGCTTCAGGAACAGCGGATGACGGTGCAGAAGAAGACCTACACAAAATGGATGAACAGTGTCTTCTCAAAGAACAGGGTATGAATAAGTCCATCCATAAGCACAACTAAGCACCAACAACACTTATCCTAAAGCTTACATTACATATTGTGTCATGATCAAGCTTTTTCCTACAGTGTAACTGTCTTGCTATGGCTATCTATCTATAAATATATAAATAATCCACTTTGTTTCATCAGTGATATCTGCTGGTGGCACCGCAATTTAATTGCATAAAAATTCATGATTCACAACTAGATATCACGATAACTGATATCTACTGGAATATATAACGTTAGTAATCCTGACTGTAGTCTTGTGACTTACTGTAGTTTACGATATGCTCACTCCAGCATGATTACCTCTAGCTGTGAACCCTTGAACCCAGTTAAGGTCATAAGTATTTTATCATTGTCCATTACATTACCATCTACATACTTCATGTACTTGTCTCACGTTATACATGTACAGTTAAGTTGCTTATTTGAACAAGTTAGCCCACTGTTTTCTATATATACACCGAGACTGAATTCAATAATGATTATAGTGGCAGGTAAACATAGGAAAACTCAATAGTTAATTTTCATAAACCGTTATGCAAACTGTTTTATTTTTAGGACAGGGGATCGAAAAACTAAGATGAATGACCTTGTAATACCTCAACATCATTAATATTAGATTTAGGAAGGAAATAGTACGGCCTTGACTGTCACTGCATAATATTTTTATACCTGATTTTTGCACTGTGTATGTTTAGCTTTGAGTGTTATTTTTTAACAGTGGTTACATATTACGTCTTCTCGTACTTACTGCCATTGTTGTGTGAACCAACTGAGATAAAAAACACTAACAGCAGAAAGAAGTGGTGCTAGAACAACTTTCCTTGGCTTGTTAGGGCACACAAATATATTAATAGCTGTATACAGGCAGCTGTCTGAAAGAATGAGATGTGTTTTAAACATTTCCCTTTCCTTTTCCCCTTCCTCAGTCGCTCCTGTGTATTGTTCTGTATCAAAAAACACCGTTCATAACATGTTTATTATAAAAGGTCAAACTTATCACTAAATATCTAAATATTGCTTTCTGAGAATATTTCTTCCACTCTTGGACTCCACTGGTTATCAGTTACATGCAAGTTAGCAGTTAGCTAAAGACCAAGACCATTTTTAAAAGCAATTATGAAAGCTGCAAAAAGGTTTTCAGTAATTGCTAGCAGATTTTATTTAGTGATGAAGACCCACCAGAGAAGCAGGGTGTGCTCTAAGCTCCCTCGATATATATTCCCTGGGTTAGCAGAGCCTATTGGAGGCAGTAAGCTGATCTGTTGAGAGACATCAGATTCCCACAACACATGGATTAGGGAGTGGTTGCAAGTCTCTTGCTTGAAAGCTGAGAGCAGGACGGCTTTACTGAGAGGAGTGTGAGGGAATCACGTCATAGTGGGATACAGTGGCAGTTAGCCAAACACAGTGGTAAAACAAAGCAAGCTGCTGGTTTCATACCTAAACCGGTTTAAAACTGCCTATGATGCATAAAACAAATGCAGTTATATGAAAATGTATAGCCAATGTCTTCCTACTTTATGATTCATTGATTGTATAAACTGGAAATGTGTGCAATGTTATTTTAATGTGCATTCACTTTAAAGGAAAAGGTCGACTTGACTGATGTATATACTGAACTAAGAACTGGTGTGCATCTCGTGCGACTTTTGGAGCTCATCTCTGGGGAGAAACTGCCCACTCCCAGCCGACGCACCCTACGAGTTCACTGTCTGGAAAACAACAGCATTGCCATTAATTTCCTTAAAACCAAGGTACACTGTGCAATGTGCAAATATCTGAAATTGACCTATTAAAAAGTCGCATTTATACCATTTAACGTCTGAAATTGCAGAATAATGGTAGGAAATTATTTTTCCCTATGCTCATCTTCCTATAGATCAGGGTAGATCTGATTGGTCCAGAAAATATTGTGGATGGAGATAAAACTCTGATCCTGGGTTTAATTTGGATCATCATTCTTCGCTTCCAGATTGGAGCCATTGTTGAGGTAAGGCCCTAAGAGAGGCCTCTATAAATGTCCTAAAAAGCAAAAATTATGCTTATCGCTTTGTTCACATCCTATTTTGGTTTCAGGCTGGTGGTGATCCCAGTGGTGCTCAGCGCTCTGCCAAAGAAGCTCTACTGATATGGTGTCAGCGCAAGACCGCTGGTTACGCCAATGTCAATGTGCAAGACTTCTCAAGCAGCTGGAGAGATGGATTGGCCTTCAATGCTCTTATTCACGCCCATCGGTAATATTTTCAGTGGATAGCATTCTCTTTTGATGAGGAACTTGACTATGTTCCCTTTCCACTACTTCAGTTGCATAATGTTACGATAACACTGTTCCAGGCCTGATCTTTTTGACTACAACCGACTACGCCAGGACGATCCAATGAGGAACCTCACCCATGCTTTCACTCTAGCAGAGGATGAGTTTGGCATAATGCAGCTCCTGGATGTGGAAGATGTCATGGTGCCCCATCCCGATGAGAAGTCTATCATGACTTATGTCTCCCTGTACTACCACTACTTCTCCAAAATGAAGCAGGGACAAACTATCCAGAAGAGGATAGCTAAGGTTAGTTAACAAGTCATTTTAAGTCATCTTAAATGCAATGGGAAGCTTTCTTTCATATTGTGGTGTATATACAAGTGATTACAAGATTATTGTGAAGAAAAATGTTTATACAGAGGGCATCAGTTGATGATTGGATGAAGGCAGATCCGAATGGAAAATTGTAGTCCGATGTAAGTAAAGGGCGGCGTTTGTGACATCATAACACGCCAGAGAAATGCCTCAGTTCAGCATGTTTGGATGAATTGTTGTCCATAACATCAATAACATGCATTTAGAAAATAGATATGGTGAATATTCATTTTTTCAGACTCTGCATTATAACAAACAATGTAGGACAATATAAACATAAATGATACCTCAAATAGTCCAGTTCCATTTGTTGAGAAGAGGTATTCAATTACTTTTCCAAGCAATCAGGCTTATGATTTTTATCTGGTGATAATACAGCCAAAAAAATCCCATTCCCAAGTCATTTATAGGCATTTTGTTTACTTAAATATATTTAATATGTGTTCTGAGTTTGTAACATCTCATAAAATATGTGTTATTAACCACCCCAGACAAATTTAAATTAAATTTATCAAAATATTGGAAAGTCCAATGTTGGTGCTGAAACAACACCCACTCACAGAAAGGCCCTGTAGTATCCCAACAGTGTAACACCAGACACACCTTGCCTGCAACCCGTCAGAACATGCCTCTCTCAACTGTTAAATACAGCTACAACCTGCATAGATGTTTCCTTTGGCTTAAATGCATTTACACAGCCAAACATATTTGGTAATATGCATTTACGCGAGGAAGGCATAGCTAGCTAGCAAACTGTAGAAGCTAGCTTTCAAACTCTAGACTGTAGTAACTAACGGTAATGACAGTAACTCTTGAACTATTGACCTGGTGAACCACTGATGCTAGCGTGATCTATTTACCAGGCTTGTTCGAGATGCAAGCATATTCAAAAGCATATAAGCGATTCAAAAGCATAAATAGTCATTTGCTCTCTAATCAATCTATTGGCGCTTTGATGTCATGCGCCGATGCATCTTGAACAAGATTATAGTGTTAGAGGAGCGACTCATGCTCAGTCGCTCTATAACGCCATTTAAACCATATTTTAGGCCCACCCAAAAAATACTGAACATAAAAAGGGGTTTAGTTCTAACTCCACAATTCAGTACTTCATAGTACACAGTCTTTATAATGTATTTTCAACAATACATTTCCAACATTTATAATGCGTTTATAAGCTATTCTCTGAACTGCCTTTACACAGACTTTAACCAAGTAGTAGTAGCAGCAGTAATAACTCCACTAATGTCAATGCCAGTTCTTAGTGATATAAGATGTGTTTCCTTGGCTGTTCAGTGTTTTTCTAGACTGGGTTTGGAGTAGATGTGATTATTATAACAAAAGATATACCCTCTTTGATTTGGTCCACTGAGAAAAAGCAATGTCACACTAGCATGTCCTGGCTTTTTCTAGAAATGTTAAGCACTGGCGCACTCTGTTTGTGAGAGTATGAACTGCAGCTACTGTGGTGTTGAATCAGGACTCTAATCTCAAACTCTTTAGGATTAGTGGATTTGACTGTGGGTCAAAAGGAGGAGCCTTGGTCTTAATCAGATCAGTGTAAACTCTAGGCTGTAAATGCTGCTAAACAAGAAAGTAAGTTGTCCGCACCGGGTAAAGAAACAGCTTTTCAGATAATGCTGACAATATGGAGGAAGACGTCTTCAGATAGTCTTTGACAACTGGAGGAGTTGATCCAGCAACGATGAGCTCAGAGGTCAGGCGATGCCATTAACATGCTGGCAGGATACACATGGAGAGAAACAGGGGCGTGAAGTGTCCTGTTCTTCCTGTGCAGTATGACACTTTCACTCACCACCATGTCTACAGGTGTGAATAGAAATAGCGGTATGTGTTGACTGGGTCACAGCTGTGGAGTAGTGTTAGCTGTCACAAAAGTGTATTAAACAATGACAGAGAGATCTTGTGGGATAGATGGATGGATGGAACGGAGATAAGCCCAGCCAGGCTCTGAGATGTCAAGACCCTAAATTTCATTTTGTGGTAAGACTGCCAGCTCTCAGGTGTGATGCTGTTGGGACACTAGATGACAATGGCTTTCAGTGGCTATTTCAGCAGTCAGTGGCTACGATGGCAGAACATGAGACAAACAATTATTGAGCCAGAGAGGAGTCTTCCAGAAGTGGGAAAGGTGTGTATTAAGTAGATAGATGTCAGGTGTAGCTGCTGAACTAAAACATGCTCCCAAATCACCCGTCCCTTGAAGAAATAGAATTTGCAATCAAAATATAGTCTATTTCTGTTATCATTTGCTTTTTATTGTATTTACTTAGCTATTTCATCATGATGTTTGCTTAATGTTTAGTATTGACCTGCTGTTAGATAAAATCTCTGCTTCCACATTGGTGTTCTCTAAAATATATAGTTTATCTCTGGCTGCAGATTGTGGACCTTCTGAAAGAGCTGGATGATATGAAGCGCATGTATGAGAGCATGGTGTCTGACCTGCTACGCTGGATCAAGACCATGGTGATGGAGCTCAATGACCGTTCTTTCCCCAACTCCCTGCGAGAAATGCAGCATCTGGTATCTGCTTTCAAGAAATACCGCACTATTGAGAAGCCTCCCAAGTACCAGGAACGAGGGGCTATCGAGGCCCACCTTTTCAACTTGCGAACCAAGCTGAGAGGAAACAACCAGTGGGACTATATTCCCCCGGAAGGCAAGACTTTGGGGGATATCGAAAGGAACTGGACCTTACTAGAACGAGCAGAACACCAGCGAGAGAGGGCCCTTCAGAGTGCACTGATGAGGCTGGAGCAGTTGGAACAGCTGGCCCAGAAGTTTGATCGTAAGGCTACGCTGAGGGAGAGCTACCTGGAGGACACTCTGCATCTGATCCAACAACAAGACCTGGGAGGGCTGCAGAGACTGGAGGAGGCTGAGACAGCGGCTCGCAAACTGGAGGCCCTGGGAGCGGATGTGCTGGCTCGCGAACCACGTTTCCGAGCTTTAAGTAAAATGGCTGCTGTTATTGAAAAAGAGAATTATCACAGCAAGGCACAAGTGATTCACAGGTGAGGGGGCAAAGAATAACAGGTAGTCACTTATGAATATGGACTGTTTGTAATGTCTTATTATAGTGTAGTGGAAAACATTTCCACAAATGCTGTCACCATTAAATATAATTTCCTGTGTGTTGATCCTTGGGAATGTAGAAGTTGAAAATTCCATTATTAAAGTAAAAAACAATTGTATAGATATGGAAGCATTTGATAGACATTAATAGTAGATAATATGTACCTTTTTAATACCTTTTTTAATTACTATCTTGTATGTGAAAGGAACATGGATATCATGAACCGATGGAAAGCTTTGCAGCAGCTTCTGCAGCAGCAGAGAGAACATGCTGGAGATGCTGTGAATACATTTGCTGTTCTCAAAGATATTGAGTTATTATCTCTGGACCTAAAGGAATTACAGGTGAACAACTCAAATTTTCCATATATATAATTTTTATTACGGACATTAACACTAAGCATTATCACTTAAGCTTAAACATTCTTTCTTAGGCCCAGGTAGATTCCTCTGACTTAGGGAAACAGCTGCCAGACGTGGTAGCTCTACTGCAAAAGCAGGACTTACTAGACACTCAAATCATCTCACTTGGAGAAACCCTGAATGCCATGAGCAGCAGTGCCTTAAAGGTTAAACACAAAGGTGCCACAAAAGTCGAGAGAGGAGTCAAAGATCTGAAAAGCCAGTATAACTCTTTGCTGGTTCTCAACAAGAACAGGTAAAGTCTTTAAACCCTTTTAATTGCACCAGAAGCCATTTTATTTGTGGACATATGAAAGACTAATATTCTCAAATGAGTGCAAAATGAAAAAACACTGTACAGCACTAACATGATCTTTTTTGTGTTCAAAAAAAAGGAGAAAAGTTCTGGAGGGACTGCTGAAACTCTTTGAATTTTTCTATGACTGTGAAGAATTAGAAACATGGATATATGAGAAATGGGTCCTCTTACAGGCAGCATTTTTGGGGAGAGACCTCAGTCAAATTCAGCAAGCCATTCAGAACCACAAGGTATGTGGTCATCAGGTTCTGTAAGATTAAATACAAAATTGTAGCAGCATTACTGCCTACATTTATATATGTTTCAAACAGTTACATGCTTATTGATACTCTTTTATACTGCTTGCTCTTTTAAGCACTTCCTTAAGGGAGAGCAGACTAACGTTGCTTAACCTCACTGTGACTGGATCAGAGCTGTTAAGATGATCAAAAATTGCTTTGTATGTTGCAGGCTTTAGAGGCAGAGATTCAGTCACAGGAATCACTGTACTCTGGGGTTATATCCAGAGGCCAAGAGCTGTGCAGGGGCAGACACCCCAATGAGAGAGACATCCAAAAGTGGATTCGGACCCTTCAGAAACAGTGGCAGCAGCTTAAAGAACAAGTCACCATCCGCAAAAACAGGCTGCATGCGGCCAATGTCATCAAGCAGGTATAAACCAAACTTAGCTATGTCCTCATGAGTGGAAAGTGAGAAATGATTATTCAATAGATCATGCAGTGGTTGGCATAAAAATGTGCTCTAAATGCCATTCCCCCTTTCCCTCAGTATTTTGCAGACGTTACCGAAGCCAGCTCGTGGCTTGATGACCGCAAACCACTTCTAATTGATGAGGATTATGGAAAGGATGAGGCCAGCTCTAATGCTCTGCTCCAGCGTCACCAAAGACTGGAGAAAGAAATGGAAGCATATGCCTCAGAAGTTAAACGGCTGGGCGAGCAGGCCAAAAGTGCTGCCCCACTTGCTCCTCTTACTGTGAGTCACAACCAAAATAAATATTTTACAATGCAGTTACAGCACCCAGTCAGTCTGACTCATTTTCCAATATTGCTTCAAGAAGGATGATGGTGAAAACAGTATGTCCATTAAATGTGAACCATTGTTAGTATAAAACACAGAAATTACTATAAACCTTCATGGATACAGCTTCACTGGCACGTTTTTTTGTACCAATTTAAGACTGAAGCCCCGCAGAGTAGAATGGTCCACTACAGTGATTCATCAGAGGGTGAAGATGAGACGGATAAAAAAGCAGATAAAGGAGGAAAAGTCCTCAGCAAGGCTTTGCCACAAGAACAAGCAATGATTAGGTTCAGATACAGAGGTACACAGCTTTCTTTAGTGCTAAAACTGATACATGCTACCGGTCTGGTTTGTGCGTACAATGAACCAGTTTCTCTTTTTTCTCATCTTGACCATTTATTCAGGTCCGATATTAACCTGGGAAAGAGGAGAAATATTGACAATTGTCAGCAGAGAAAAAGATGACAAGTTTCTTCTTCGAGACAGCAGAGGAAAAGAGCAACTAGTATCTTCCACGTTCATCAGGGAGATGCCGTCTTCTGTAAGACGACTTCAAAAGTCTTATGAGCCATAAAAGAAATTGCCATTTACCATATATCTTTTGCTTGTGTTTTTATGCAATTAGCAGCAATCGCCAGCTGAACCTATGAACGGAGAACCTAAGAGTCCAAAAGAGAAAGTGAGCCGACCTCGTCGCACTCGTTCTATGCGGCGTGGTACAGCTGAAATATCTACCTCCTCATTGCCTGACCCACACTTCCAAAAAGACACAATAGAGAGCACACAAAGAAGTCTGGAACAGGATTTCAACAGCCTTTATAATTTAGCACAGGTGACATTAAAGCTTTACCTTTACTTTTTGCCATTTTTGGATGGTTTTAAACATTTTCCAGGCATTTAAATAGCATTTTCTCCCATCAGTCAAAAAATAAGATACTGGATGACACTGCACGGCTACATAGGTTCTATAATGCCTGTGAGGAGTTCGAGTCCTGGATGGGAGACAAAGAGAATGTTCTCAACACTTTCAACTCCAACTCCAACAACTTAGAGGTTGTACAAGCCAAATATGAGGTCAGTTCCCCCTGAAAACACACGTTGAGCAAAATAACACAACTCAACATAAATCCTTTACAACATTTAGAGCCTTAAAGCTGCTTGTAGAAGTAACTCAATTAGATATACTTATGTTCTTTTGATTACATGCTGGTATTTGCTGGTAAAACATTCATTTCTTTTTCAATGTTATACACAGAACTTTCTCACAGAACTAGCCAGTGGTAGAAAGCAGCTCGATGACATTACCAAGCTTGGAGAGGAGCTTGTGAAAAAACAGTCCAGTCAGAAAAAAGAGATTCAGCTGAGGCTTGGAATGGTTACCCGCAGGTATGAAGGCTTCAATCAGCATTGTGCAGCCATCCCATCATGTTATTGTCTTCTTAAACAGTTTCTTTGTATGACCAGATGGGAACACATTCAAAAACGAAAGGATGAGATGGCTCATGAGCTGCTTAGCTCTGCTGATGTGAAATCATTCCTGCAGACCTGCCAGGAAGTCCAGGCTCAGCTCCAGGGTAGGCTAGTAGAACTTGACACACCTGATGTGGGGAGCTCACCATCAGCCCTGAAGGCTGAGGAACACAGACAAGCCCAAGCTGAGAGGGACATAGAAGCCCTGGAAAGGAAAATAGAATACCTTAAAAGTGTGGCCAAGATGTAGGTTTGCTACAAAAGTTTTGCTGGACCACTTGTGTTTTTTGGCAAATCTTATGTCTACTCTTGGCATAACTCATAACCATCATCACCTACAGTATAAATTACAGCAGAAAGTCCAACATTACGTATTAAGTAGTGTAACTAAATCAATCCTTATTAATCTGTATGTTACATTGCTATGCTACAGGAAACAGGACTGTAGTCCTGCAGAGAGTGCCGCTATCATGGAAGAAGTACGTGTTCTGGAAGACCTGCTACGGCAGTTGAAAGCCCAAGCCACTCAGAAACAACGAATGCTTGAGGAAGCCCGACGCTTGCAACTCTTTCAGAAAGAGACCAGAGATCTGTTGCTATGGGCTGAGTCTAAAAAGGAGCACCTTCTGGAAGAAGACATTGGATCTGATGTAGCATCTGCTCAAGCCCTGCTGAAGGAGAACCTTGATCTGAAGCAAGAGATTGAACTACAGAGAGCAAAGTTAGTTGTGTTTGGTATTATCTTGTAATTCATACTTGGTGTCTATGATTCACTGTAATATTTTTTCAGACTGAGAGATATGGAGAAGCTGGGACAATCTCTGGAGGTGGCACCTGGAGACAAAGGAGCTAAAGATGTTCAGCAGACACTCACTAAGTTGGATAACGAGTGGAGCCAGCTGGACAAACTGTGGTCTAGTCGCAACAGACGGCTTGAGCAAGGACTGGAGTTTCAAAAGCTGAATATGGAAGCAGATCGCATAGAGGCCACCATTTCTGGTCATGAAGCCAGACTGAAAGTCAGAGACTTGGGGGTAAATGAAAGAGATGATAATGTGTCTTTTTATTTTTTTTATTCATTAAATTAAGTAATTTCAATATTTTTGTAAGAGGAAGAGATAACATATTTGTAAAGATTTAATGCATCATTTCTGTACAGGACTCTGTGGACAGCGTTCACAGTTTACTGGGACGACAAGAAGAACTTGAGGCTTTGCTCGAGGCACTAGAGCGTTCCATTAATCTTTTTCAAGACAAGAGCCAGGAGCTCATCAGCAAGCGTAACTTTGCAGCCAAAGAGTGAGTATAGTTTTTTAGGTACTTGTTTGTTGTGTATTATAATTAAGTCTATTAAAAGATCATTAGGATTGCTTGTTTCTTCGTTCATTCTGGCATATTACTACTTTCCAGAATTCAACAGCGATCAAACATCATTCAAGATCGGTACAAGAAGTTGAACGAAAGTTGTAAATTAAGAAGGCTTGATTTACTTGCTTCAAAAAAGTACCAGGTAGACCTTCAGTTTATGTTTTGAAAAGTGACATAATTTGGAAATAATGGATGTTACAATCTGTTAGTAGTCTGAACAACTACAGTGCTTTAAAAAACACTCTTGCATAGGAATTTTTAAGAGACGCAGACGAGATGCTGCTCTGGATAGACGAGAAGTTTGAGATTGCTGAGGACGAATCATACAGAGATCCAACCAACATCCTTCGCAAGCTCAAAAAACACGAGGCGGCAGAAAAAGAGATGCAGGCCAATCAAGTCCGCGTGGACAGACTGACTGAGGTACAGCACCACATTAAATGTATTGTTTACTATTCTTCAAGAAACATAAGTAGTTTACCATGATTTAGGTCTATTTTGATTTGTGGTTAGACTGGAGAGGAGATGTTAGCAGAGGATAGCTACAACAGCCAGAGCATACAGAGAAAAACTCAAGAGGTACGTAAAAGGTGGACTGAACTTCAGAGGAAGATGGCAGAAAGAGGAGACAAACTACGGCAGGCTGGCCAGCAGGAGCAACTCATGGAGCTGCTTCAGGTACTTAAACTCAAGCTCAATGTTCTACTTTTGACTACTACGCGACAGCAGTGAAGAATTTTTCTGAATGTTCATTGAAATGTACGCAGAATACATTTCTTCTAGTAGTTTTTAAATCTTTTATTATGTAAATGTGTCCTAGAATTAAACCAGTTGAAACGAGCCGTTCACACAGAAAATTATTGTTTTATATTTTCAGGATGCAAAATTAAAAATTGAAGCAATTGAGAGAATGTTACAGAATGCAATCAGGGGTCATGACCTTCGTTCAAGCAGACAGCTACTGAAGGAGCACAAGCAGCTGGAGGAAGAGGCTCAAGAACTTGCAGAAAAAATCAACTCCATTGTCACCCGTGCCAAACACCTAGCGACCAACCACTTTGACTCTCAGCGCATTCTCAGGGAGACTGACACTTATCTGAAACTGTTAGTACTCATTTTTCATCAAAACCTACCTGTATGAATTTGCTGTTTTTAGTTCAATAGATTAATGAACAACTATAAGGGTATGCAGTCCCAAGTAAAAAAAAGGTATATTCACAATGCATATTTCATATTAATAAGCTTACAATGCATCTGTACGTCACTTTTAATGAGTATTGTGTAATATTGCCCTTTAAATGCAAAATATTTTAAATGTATCTAAAGTATACTTGCAATAGTCCCACTTTAGCCCAATCAAATATACAAAGTATGGCTTTAATTGGACTTCTGCACAATTAAAGTGCATTAAGTACAAAATTAGTTGTTGCAACTTAGCAGACTTTAAGTATATCAGTTTAGTATACTAAAAGTACAATTGCATGGCATTTTATTAAGTATATAAATATGAAAATGTATTTGTAGTATACTAAGCATGACATAAATATAATTCACTTGGGGGGTCAATCAGTACAAAACTGTTGCTACATACTTTAACATGCCTTTATCTGTTTTAATTGCCAGATTTAAGTCTCTACAGAAACCCTTGGATCATCGCAGGAGCCAGTTAGAAGCAGATGTGGCTTTATATAGCTTTTACCATGATGTAGATCTAGAGCTAAACTGGATATCAGAGCATCACCCAGTAGCTGACACAACAAACTACGGAAGATCTCTGGCAGGAGCAGTTAGCCTGCTTCAGAAACACAAGGTACAATGAGATTTGAGTGTATGAATGCAAAATTAGCTTTAATAACTTTGAATACCGTAAATGACTATACATCTCCTTGGAAAGTTCCAGTGTGAAGGTGTATTCATTATAACCGCTAAATCTTTCCAAATTCTCAGGATCTCCAGGCAGAGGTAAATGGCCACAGCCAGTACCTGCAACGAGTACTGGACAGAGGTCGAACCATGGCCCGGTCCAATCAGTGGAATGGCCAGGAGGTGAAGCAGAAGTGTGAGCTACTGATTGCAGAATGGGAGGATTTAGAAGAGCTATGTGAGAAACGGTCTGGCGAACTTAACAAGGCAGTCACACGGGAGCAGGTAAAAGTGTTTGCAGGTTTTTTTTTTTGTCAAGTAATTATTCAAGCCATTACTAGTGACATTTATGTTCTGATGTTTAGATTTTGCTTGACTGCACCGAGCTAGAAAACCTTCTGTCAGAAACATCAGCTTTGGTCAGCACTGATTATGGCAAGACTGAATTAGCTACGCAGAGTCTAATAAAGCAGCATGAGGTGAGTAATCTTTGGCTTGTACTAATGCAGTAGCTTAAGGTTTTAACACATAACCTAACACGTACTGGTTTGTTTCTTCAGGCAGTGGAGGGCCAGATTGAGGTACTTGCTGCTCAAGTAGATGAACTCAAGTCAAGCGTTAAGCAGGCTGTACGTGTGTGGGGTTTAGAGGAGCTGAACAAGCCCTACAACCATATTAAATCTAAGCTGAGTGAGCTTCAGCACTCCGCGACAGTCAGGTAAAATAACTATCAGTTGATAAACAGCACAACTAAAAAATAAATAAACACACTTATGTCGCTCTGCTGTGTTAAAACAAACATATCTCCTTAAAACAGAGGGCAGAGGCTGCGAGAGACTTTACATCTGCATGAATTTAAGCGTGAATCTGCTGAACTGGAGGAATGGATTGCTCAGCAGACACAGATTGCTGCCTCTAATGACTTTGGGAGTGATTATGAAAATGCACTGGTGAGACTAGCGATCTGTTGGAGACTTGACCAATTATTTTTCATTATCCATATATATTTACCTTCAAATCAATACATTTTCATTGTCCTGTATATTTACCTTAAAACTACTTTAATTTGGGGTTGGGGTCAAGAAATAAAAAAAAAATAATATATATAAAAATAATATATATATGTATATAATAAAATAAATAAAATTTAGAGGCAAGATATTTTATGCTGGTCGTATTTTAATACATGTAGGATAATAATAAAATATTTTCAACACAATTTTAAAAGCATTTACTAAATTTGACAGTAATTTTCATTAGTTTTTTCAGAAATGGAGAGACTAATTTCTAATGACAGCCAGACTCTTAATATTAAAAATTAATGAACAAATCTCTTTTTGTTTTATTTTAAAAGCATATACATTTACGTTGATTCAATAGTGGGTATAAGGACAATACACTATCAACTTAAGTGAATATTTTGTATTTAATGTTTTACGCCTTTTAACATTTTAAGTTTTATGGCTTTAGTAGCCTACAGTGACAAAATAAATGTCAGTTTTTACAACCTAACAAACATGTTTTTCATATTTTTTTATTATTATAATTTTTATTTTTAATTTTTATATTTTCTTATAATTTAATTTTTCTATTTGACCCTACAAATTATCAAAATTTGAAACCTTAAGTTATTCCTGTATCAGATATGCACGTTGTCTGTGATCTTGAGCTGTCTAAGTACCTCTTGTTTCATGACAGCAACTGTGTGGGAGATTTGAGGTATTCTTAAAGCAGCTGGAGGTGGGACTGGAGAGGATGCACACCTGTGAACAGTTGGCTGAGAAACTAATCAAAAGTAATCATCCTGAGAGCCGCTTCATCCGAGAAACACAGAATCTACTCAGGTAATGGCGTGTGAAAAGGAAAACAAAATATTAGACACTAATAAATACAGTAATCTCATATTTGTGTCAAATAAAAATATTTGTGTTTGTGATCATGTATCAGACCTGTGTAGTTACATCATTTGCAGTTCATACTTGAATATTAAATCTAATTTATGACAGAGAATCATGGGAAGAGCTGCAGGATTTATCCAAAGATCGTAAAGAAAAGCTACGTAAATCTGAGGAATGTCACAAATTCTACAAAGATTTGACTGATGCACTAAGACAGATAAAGGTATCCAGTCCACCTGTGCTTTAAAGTCATGCTGTTAAATCATATTATAATCATATCTGCCCTGGTGCTCACAAGTCTCATATCTTGTACCAGGAGAGGTACAAAAGCATTCCTGATGACATAGCCAGAGATCTGAGGGGAGTGCTGTCTCAGCTACGGAAAAATGAAGCTCTTGTACATGAGCTGGCTGGAATAGAGCAACAGGTATGATGTAAAAGCATTCATTAGGTGTCTGTCACTGGTCAAATGGCTATTTTGAAATTACAGTATACTGACACTTGGTGACTGCCACGGACGATTTGTGCAAAGGGAATATTTTTAAGTTATTGTTTCTTACAAAAATAACGATAACGTCTTTTTGCACTAGAATATTATATAAAAATACATGTAGCCCTATGTGGGGGTTAAAATCTCTTAAATAGCGATGTAAATGGAACGAATAGCCAAAGCGATGAATCTGGTTATGGTTATGTCTCTTTTAGCTCATCTCACTCTGCAGAATATCCCCCACTCCTATATCTCTCTGCACCTTTCCTTTATTCCTATCTGCACCTGCCCTCTCGTCTGATTTGTCGACAGCATATATACGATCTTATGTGAGTTCGATCATTATAATCAGGCACATTTACCAATTCCAAACCACTTCAATCTCAAAAATTTGAATTTTATATAAGTAATATATAATTGTCCATGAAGGCTGGAATTGAAAAACTCCTTATATTCAGTTGTGCAAAATTATTAGGCAGGTTTTCTTTTAGAGACAAATGAGCCAGAAAGCGATTTAACTCAGACTAAAAGTCTAAAAGTCAAACATTGCTATTATATTATATTATATTATATTATATTATATTATATTCTATTCTATTCTATTCTATTATATTATATTATATTATATTATATTATATTTAGTAATTATTATTAAATATTAATATTTTATAACTTATTAAAAGTTAATATTTCAAAACAATAAACATCATATATATGCATAATAAATATTAGAACTCTTAAATATATGCAAGTTATTTAAAGGTAAGAAAATAGAGATAACCTTAATTTAAAAAAAGGGTTTTAGAAACAATTTCTGCAGAAAAACAAGATTGATTTACAAGATCTTACATTAAACTGATTTTTGGTTTCTTTTTTAGCTGCAGGAGCTGTTGGATGGAACTGACGGCATTCTGGACATGTGCTCTCCTGAGCTGAGAGTGGGGCTACAGGAGCTGCAGCAGGAGGTGGTGGAGAGCTGGGAAGGTCTCCGAATGCACATGGAGCAGAGGGAGGAGGAGCTGTGCTCAGCTAAGGACCGCTATATGTTCCTCAACACGGTATGCTACATTCTGACCACAGTACTTTTAACATACGTTAAAGATTTTTAAATTCCTTTTGATTTGTTGAAAAAAATCCAAAATATCGGTTGAAACTAATTTTTAATAGATTTATAATGCTTTGTTCTCCAGGCACAGGACTACTCCCTCTGGTGCTCGCAGGTGTTAAGTGGGATGAAGGCAGAGGAATCCATCCGAGATGTTGCCACCTGCGATTTGCAGTTGTTTCAACACAAGCAGCTATTGGCTGAGATTGTGGCACGTGAGGAGACATACGCTCAGGCTGAATCCATGGGCCAGGACCTGCTAGAGCATGATGCATCTAATGCTAAAGAGGTGAGAAACTCAAATTTGTCTGATTTAAACTACAATGCAAGCAAATATAAACTCTAAATACAAAACAAATGCATGTTTAAACATCATGTGTTGCCATCAGATCCAGGAGAAACTGAAAGCTTTGCAAGAAGAGAAAGAGAAGCTTTATGACAACTGGCAGTCCAAGCAGAAATGGCTGGAGAGCACACATCTGGAGCAGGTCTTTTATAGAGACACTGAGTACATGGAAAAGATCACTAACTCCCAAGAGGTAAGTGCTCCTATAAACTAGCAGGAGTTACTTTTATTTAGATTTCAATTTGTAATAAATATCTGGTCTGGTGCCCGCATAAATAAATATATATAAATAGACATTCCTTATGGCTAACATCTGTTTCTTTGCAGATCCAGTTGAAGAACAGTGATCTGGGAACAACAGTGGATGATGTAGAAACTTTGATCAAGCGCCATGAAGCCTTTGAAAAACTTCTTAATTCTCAGGAAGACAAGGTGGGTTGGTCTTCAACCTACAGTATGGCCTGAAGCATCACACACATGCCATTTTTAGACTAAGTATAAATGAATGAATATCTTATCATGTCTTGTAGATGGTGGCTCTTCAGGAGTCAGCAGGACGATTAAAGACAGAAGATTTGAACAGAGAAAAAAGCAGCAACATTAAGAACAAACTGAAAGCTCTCCAGGAGAGAAGAGGACGCATCAAAGATCTGTCGGATAAACGCAGAGAGGATCTTGAGATCTCGAAGCTTTTTTGTATTTTCAACCGAGATGTGTCAGAGGTACAGTACTTGACCTTTCCGGTCCATGTGACCTAAAACAGAGAGATACAAACAAACTAACTGATTGGTTCGTGATGTTTATTCGTATTTTAGCAAGAGGAATGGATCACAGACCGTATGAATAAAACACAAGACTCCAAAATAGACATGAGCGATCTTCAGACTAAAATGAAGATACTGCAGAAGCATCAGGTGTTTGAAGCAGAGATTCTGGCCCATGGAAAAATCATTGAATCCGTTCAGCAGGTAAGTCGCTGTACCAATGTCACAAGTTGGCTCAGTAGTCAGTTTTTTTGGTCAGTATTAATATGTTTACCATAGATTGTCACATGCTTCTCAAAAGGCTGGAAATGAGCTGGTGACCTTGCGTCACCCGAAATCGAAGGAGATAAAGCATACCATCTCTGCGCTGATCTCTCATTGGGAGGATCTGAAACATGCGGTTGCAGACCGTGGAAAAATTCTTGAGGATAACCGTGATTTTCTTGAGTTCCTGCAGAAAGTGGAGCAGGTGGAAGTTTGGATTAGACAGAAGGTAAATAAATGACGCCATTCCTTAACAAAATGCTGTGAACATGCCTTGATATAAAGCACTGATATACACCGATTTAATGCTTGGTTTCGCTGACCTTGGTTTCTTTGCTGTGTAGGAGGTGATGATAAATGTGGGTGATGTTGGGGAGGATTATGAGCATGGTCAGCAGCTGCTAAAGAAGCTCAGTGAATTCAGAGGCTCAGGTTCTGGAGTAAGTCTGGTGTTCGGAAAATATTAACCTTACAAAGAAAAAACGACATACTGATTCAACTATTGCTTGCTCACCAAGTACTTTTTATCCCTTAGGATGTGACTGTTGATGATGCTCACATCAAGACAATCAACACTTTGGCAGCCCGGCTTGAGAGACAGAACAGCGATGAGCTGGCAAATGTGAGAAAGCGTAGGCAGCAGCTCAATGAACGGTACATCCACCTATATTTCCACTGAGATCGAAGTTCATTTAAAGAAATAAACCTCTTTTATATCTAGTACATTGCTACTTGTTTTGACTTTCTTGTTGCCTACCCAAAAGATGGAGTAATTTTCATGGCAACCTGAGCAGCTATAAGCGGAAGCTGGAGGCAGCGCTAGAGATCCATGCCTTGATTCGAGAGCTAGAAGAAGTCCGGGACAGAGCTGGAGAGAAGGTGTGTGGGACAGAGATTTTATAGCTATCATCTGAACCCAACTTTGGCTTTGAACATAATATGAAAGAAAATTGAAATTGAATCTACACACAAATTTCCAATAATAAAATATATTTAATGATATATTCTTAATGATGTACACTTAATTAAATATTTAACTTTTTTCGCCCGCAGATGCTGTTGCTCCAGGGACAGGGCTGTGGAGTGGATGTGGAGAGCGTGGAAAACCTTATTCGCAGACATGAGGAGATGGAGAGGGAGGCCAGAGTCATCCAAGAGAGAGGCACTGTGAGTAGAATGGACAGCTGTTATACAAAGAACACATTCATCCATATTAATCAGTGCACTGTGGGTAGCACGTCCAATAAAATATCTATTGTGTGTGCTTGCTTTGTGGTTAAAAGCTTTTTAGAAAAACTCTCAGCACCTTTCAGTTTAGTAACTGCTGTATGTACAAAAGCCTTTAAATAAACCATTCATTGTGCATTATATGCTGTAGAGTGAGGGTTTGTGTAACTCACTAAAGCTAGTCTGCTTGCAAGAAGGGTTACAAAGAACATAATTGCTCTAATTTGTAAAACCAGGCCCTGGAAAAGGAGACTAAAGATCGATTAAGGAGACACTGTGATCTGGCTGACAAACTTAGTAAGAAGCAGGAAGAGGTCAACATTGCCTTAGTGAAGTTGGACAAGGAAATCAAACGAAGGTAGGCAACCATTAGATGCTATATTCTTAAATTAAGTAGTAATAATTAAAATAATATTGTTATGTTTTAATGTGGTGGAATGTAATAAAACACACTTGAGAAATGAGAACATAAACTGAAGATGTTTTGTTTTGGTAGGAAAGAACGATTGCAGGAGTCTCATCAGCTGCAGCTGTTTAAGGCTAACCAGCGCCTCCTATTGGACTGGACAGTGAAGCAAAGTGATGAGATGGTGAAGAAAGGCCTGCCTAAAAATAAGACTGAAGCTGAGAGTTTCATACTAGAGCACCAGAACTGGAAGGTATTATAAAATATTTTCATTATTAAATTATTCAGTTTCTCAGTTCATGTGACCATGATACTTTTCCCATGAAAACGTTTTTCAGTCAGATTTCTTTGTTCTTTACCTTCTTCTGTCAAAAATATGATGCTTAAATGCACTTTTATAATTCACCTATCATGCTATCATGTACTGTAATGTTATATTACACCAGACTTCTGATATATCATCATTTAATGATTGCAGGCTGAGATTGACGCTCGCAGTGAACGTGTAGATTCGGTGAAGAGTTTTGGACAAAATCTCGTGAAGTCTGGACACAGCGATTCAGCAGAGATTAAAGAAGCCCTACGCAAGCTGGAGGACGGCAAAACAAAGCTTGCTCAAACTTGGGAGGACCGAAAGAAAACTCTAGATCAAGCTCTGAAGCTCCAGGTGAGCTGGCCAGCAAGTGGTTTTGCTTCATTGAGGCTCTGCTTATTCTGTGGGGTATTATGTGAAGTATAATGAGATATTAATTGGTTTAAGATATTCCTGGGCTATGCCGACCAGACTGAGAGCTGGATGAGTAACAGGGAGGCTTTCTTGGTCAATGAAGATCTTGGGGTAAGAGCTCAATTTTGACCTTGTTTAAAAGCCAGGGTAACATTTCACCTCATAAGAAAACAAAATGCACTTGGTTCCTTTCTTTCTTTGTAATTTTGGGAATTGATGCTAAAAGGTGTTTCACGTTGTCATTGCAGGGTTCAGTGTCAGAGGTGGAGGCTCTTCAGAGGAAGCACGCTCTGTTTGAGAACTCTCTAGAAGCTCAGATGGAGCAGGTTGCAGAGGTTGACAGATATGCTCAGCAGCTCATAAATGGACAGCACTATGACTCTGACAACATCAAGAAGAAGATTAAAGCTATTCTGCTCAGGTATGCAGTGAGCGCAGAAAACCCACATCTCATGAAATTTGCATATCATATAAATCACATATTATAAAATTACATATTACATATCTTTATAAGTAATTTCAAAGTTAATTCTGATGTCTTTGAAATATTTTTAAAGTGTGCTGACAAGCATTTATGGTGAAAAAATATAGCATAATTTAATAGTAATATAACATGTATTTAAATATATTTATAATTACACATTTGCAATAATTAAGCTTCAGTTTAGTACATTTAAAACTTGTACTTATTTAAAGCATGACAAATGATTTTAAAAACATAGCTATTAAAGTAAAGCCTTTAATTTGATTTTATTATGAAGTGCAACTTTCATTCATATTATTATAAAATGGCCTTTTATTTCATTAGTATATTCTCTGCGAGTGCAAATGCACTTTAAGATTTGAAGTACACTTCAAGTGCACATTTAATACAATTAAGCACACTTCTTTTTCACAAAGGTCTATAGATCAGAAATATTAAATGTACTGTTCAAGTAAAATTCCTCTCTTAAAGGAAGGACAAAGTACTGGAAATGAGCAAAGCCAGACGAAAAGCATTGGAAGAATCTCTACTGCTGCAGAAATTCCTGGAAGGAAGCTACGAGGTGAGTGAATTAAACGGCTACTGCTGAATGTGGAAAATAAAAAGATGACATTCACCTATTGTATGTACTTTGATTTATTTTACACATCAGTAGCTCTTTTATAAAGTCAGTTTCTCATTTGTAAAGGTTTCCTCGTGGCTGAATGAGAAGAACTCTGTGGCTGTTGATGAGAGCTGGAGAGATCCTATTAACCTGCAGGCTAAGCTACTAAAACACCAGAGCTTTGAGGCAGAGATACTGGCCAACCGCAACAGAGTGCAGACCCTCATAAAAGTACGCCACTGGACTATTAAAGAATGAATATCTGTTATTCTTTTTGGATGTGGGTAAAATAGGATTTTTTAAGTAGCATCAGCGACTAAATGAATTGTTTCCTCAGGAGGGTGATAATATGCTAGCTTCCTGTCATCCTGCTCAAGGCAAGATAAAACCACGAATAAAGGACGTTGATGACATCTGGGACCAGCTTTTAAGCAACTGCAAGGAAAAGAAGTTACGTCTGCAGCAAGCATATCAGGTACAGCATGCTAAAACACTGAAAATACATGATATTATATGTAGAGGTGCTCCCTGTGGCTGATATACCAAGATATCTACAAAACTAATGCAGATTTACTGATACTGTTCTGAAATATCATCTTGGATAATCTGGTTTCCTCTAGGCATTGCAGTTCCAGCGCTCTTTGGATGACATTGAGGAGTGGCTTGGGACAGTTGAGGTAGAAGTGGCAAATAAAGACTATGGTAATGACCTGGCCTCAGTTAGCAGGCTGCTTAAGGCCCTGCAGGGTCTGGAGGAAATGGTTGATGCACACATGGAGAAAGTCCAGGGGCTGGTGGACACATCCAAAGACTTCAGCTCTCAAGGCAACTTCCTTGCAGAAAATATACAGCAGAGGGTTTGGGAGGTGGTCAACAGGTGCGTTTTTGTTCAGCCCCAATTTCTTTCTACTAGGGAGTCCTTCACATGGATTTGAATGATGTTTAAATGTGGTAGAAGCCCATAGTCCACATCCTGTGCACACCAAAACTGATAAAGAAGAAATTAAATGATTTGATAAGCTCTTATTTACATGGATTGTTCTGTAAGCATTATTTACAAGTGAGAAATACTGAAGTTCCAAGATTAAACATTACTGTTACCATTATTCATGAGCTTTGATGCGTCAGTCAAATGATCCAAAACACCACATAATTACTGTGTCATACTACATGTAATCCAATAGCATGTGGTATTGTGTTTTGTTTTGTTTTTTTGTTTGATTGACAGACTGAGAAGAAAACACTGACATTTAATCATTTCTCTCAGGTATAATGGGCTGGCTGAGCCGCTTCAGGCCCGCAGGGAAACTCTGGAGTCATGGCAGCTGCTGTTCCAGTTCTACAGGGACTTAGAGGATGAGCTGCTGTGGATTCAGGACAAGCTGCAGGCCACCGCCACAAAAGACTGGGGAACCTCCCTGCAGAGTATACAAGCCATAGTCAAAAAACATCTGGTTAGTCTGGTCTAGGACAACTTAGCGTATGCATGTTTGAACTGCTGCTCTTAAACTCTGCTCTGCTTTAATAAACAGATGTCTTGTTTTGTTACAAGACTCCACAGCATGCACAAAGGGCCATTTCTGAAAGGCTGATATCTGTTCTTATAGGTTCTGATGCAGGAAATTGAGAGCCGAACCCCTCTAATAATGGCTGTGCAGGAGGCAGGACAGAACCTGGTGCGAGGACGACACTTTGCATCACGAGAGATCAGTGAAAAACTTGCCAATTTAAAGAGAAACTTTGACACTTTGAAGAAAGAGTCAGCGAATAAAGATCGCCTTCTTCAACAAGCATTGAAAATCCAGACATTTCTATCAGAGGTGTGTTACCGGTTCACACTGTAATGTGATTCATATACGTGTTTTTTAATCTGATGTCTCTTCATCATGACCCAGGTTTGCCAACTGGAGCAATGGATGGAGGAGCAGAGGCCTGTATTAGAGTCCAAGGACTACGGAAAGAGCGAGGAGGCCACTGATGCTTTCCTCAGGAAACTAGACACGGTTGACCTGGAGTTGGAAAGCCAGCGTGGAAAAGTAGAAGCACTTCTGAAAACTGGCACTGATCTAGAAAAGTCCCAACATCCCAACAGGTGCAGTTATTGGGTCATGATAGCATTGATTCATTGATTTTTGTAATGTTGAAAATGGTTGCGCTGTCTAATATGTAAGTAGAAACTTTGGTTAATAGAAAATTCAAATAAACTGCATTAGTTTGAAGTAGAAATCTTTTGTAACAATAAATAAAAAAATAAAAAAATAAATATATATATATATATATATATATATATATAGTCACTTGTGATCAATTTAATTGCATCCCTGCTGATTAAAAGTATTAACCAAACCCAAACTTATGTTAGCTTTGATGTTTTGAATGAATGAATGTGTCTTTGCAGTCATTTAGTGAGTAAGAGCCTTGAAGATATGCATGGTGGGTTTGAGACACTGCTGCAGCTGTCCGCTCAACGTCGCACAGAGTTGGAGAATCAGTACAATCTCTATGTATTTGAGAGAGAAGCCAAAGACCTACAGAACTGGCTCCTTTCTCGCAAAACAACGGCAGAGTCTGATGACTTTGGACAAGATCTGGAAGGGGTGGAGGTAAAATTGGCTCAAAAATAGAAAGTAGAAACACATTAAAGGCACAATATGTAAGATTTTTTTAATAATATATCCAAAAACCACTTGCACTGTGTTATATTTCATGCATTTGTGTACTTACATTATCTCAAAAGTTCTGTAGGATTTGTAAATTCAAAGAAATTCCAGATTTAAATAATAAACCGTCCCTGTTCCTTGTCGCCTATAAATAACGCAATATCCGTGTTCTTCTCGGTTTCCGCCTATGAATACTACGGCAACACACGTGGACAAATGTGGAAGTGGTAGTTATTTACTGTGCATTTCCATATCATGGATCATGATTACACTCTCAACAATCCCAAAAAACGTAGATGTACTTCGCCTCTCTTATTGTTTTGAAAATGCGACCTCCAGTGGCGTAAACTTACATATTGTGCCTTTAATATATTCTTGATATGTTTGCCTTTATCTGTTTTTTAATTTCTTAATTGTAAATGACTTTGGATTAGAAGTCATACAACATTCATATACTGTAACTCAGTCATAGTAAATTATAAAAAGATACTTAGCACTTGTCAGACTTTACAACTTTCTTAGCTGTAAGAACTATTTTAGTCATCAAAATTGATTTTAAATAGACTTACTTGCTCTTGTTAGGCACTACAGAAGAAGTTTGAGGATTTTGCAGAAGAAGTCGGCACTCTGGGCCAGAATAAGCTGAGTACAGTTCAAAAGCTGAAGCAGACGGTGCAGTCATCAGAGGCACATGAGAAAGAGAGAGATCTACTCAAGCTCTGGGAGGATTTAAACAAGGCTATGAAAGCAAGAGCAGAGGTATCATTAAACATAACTCTTCTAAGGAAGCTCACTGTTTATATATGAGTGATATTGCAAACTGAGACACTTCTTAAAGTTAAAAGGATAATGTTTTGACAGAACCTGCGCTCCGCTCGAGAGGTTCACCAGTTTGACCATGACTTGCATGAGCTTAGGAGCTGGATGAATGAGAAAGAGGTGGCTCTGGATTCTGAGGAGCAGGAGAATGACCTGCTCAGCGTCCAAGCTCTCATCCGCCAACATGAAGGCTTGGAGGTACCCAATATTGATACGCACTTGTTGCTATCAGATTAGCGCTTAATTAAAAGCATTTAAACTACCACAGGCTGGATTTTTTAAATAGTACAACCATCTGTTTCCTCAGAGAGACATTGCAGTGATAGAAGAAGACGTGTCTCGTAGAAAAGATGAAGGCAAAGCTCTGATCCGAAAGTGCCCTCGAGTGAGGGTCAGTTTGAGCGAGAGGATGCAGGAGGTGGAGGAGATCTGGAACAGCCTGCTGGAAAAGGCTAACCAGCGCAGGCAAAGACTCCAACAGGCAGAGGCTGTTCAGAGATATCTGACTGAATGGAGAGAGCTGATGTATGCAATATTTTCTTCCCCTCTCTCCCTGGTAGTTTTCCATGTGTCGTTGTGCAGTTTTACACTGATGTTGATTGTGTCTTAGGGGCTGGCTTAAGGAGACACTGTCTCTAGTGACAGGGGAGGGTGGTGGAGGTGAGGTTAAAGACCTGGAGCAGCTTATTAAAAGACACGAAGAGTACCGCACACAGATTGACAGGCAATTGGACAGATCAGAAATGGTTAAAAACGAAGGGAGACGTCTGATGGAAGAGGGGAACTTCATGAGTCACGAGGTATGACAGTCACGCCTAAAGGCTGGAATACAATACACAACTTTTAGCCCGATTGTCAGTCAGGACGAGTTGACACTAGTCATACCGGAGTCCATGTGCACATTTCAGGGGGTCTGAGTTTAAATGAAAAGTTAAAAACATATTCGGGAAGATTAAGCAAAGGCTCAAAGCAAGCAATATGTGATTGACGTGTACAGTGCTCAATGTGAACCTTCTTGTAAAAGCATTGAAAGCTGATGAAAATAAATCTGTAAAAAGAATGTAAAACACTATATGTGTGTGCAGCTGGAGGACCGTCTAATCGAGCTCCAGGACCTGGAAGTGCGAGTGCTGGAAGCCTGGGCTGAAAGGAGAGCTCAGTATCAGGAAGACCTTGAACTGCAGCAGCTGCAGAGAGAGCTGGAGCAGGCAGAGCACTGGCTCAACAACTATGAGAGTGCACTCAAAGCAGAGGACTATGGGGTGGGAAAAGTTTGGAAAAACGTTTGCATTTTTGTTGGCAGGATAAGACTCTCGGTTGCACTTTATTTTACATTAAATGTACTTACAATGTACAAGAAAGTACTGCAATATAAAGTAACTACATAGGATAGGCTTAGGGAAATGTTCAGGGTTAGTGCCTAGTTTTTACCTAATTAACTTCATTGCAATAATGCAATAACTTCAATAAGTACATATTCTATATATATACATAGTACATGAGGAACAGGACTGTAAAATAAAGTGCTACCAGACTGCCTATAGTAAAAAACAGCTTCATCCAATCTAACTGTACTGAATTTGTGGACAGGACTCTGTTTCAGATGTTCTGGAGTTGATGAAGAAGCAGGAGGATCTGGAGGCCATGATTCAAGCACAGAGCGAGAGATTTAATGCCCTTCAAGCCAGAAAAATACAGGTAAAAGCATAACATTTTTAATTGCACATTCATTTTTATATTCATTTTTCATAATTAATTGCACATTTGTATCACTCCTTGAAAATGTGTTTCAGAAACATCCACATTTATCAGTTTTGATTGACCTTTTTGTCATTTCTCTGCTCTTTCTTTGGTGGACCAGAGGGAAAATAAAATAAAAGAAATTCAGAGCGGTGGCAGTAGGGACAAGCCCGTTCGTGTAACTTCCCTAAAGCGAACGCCATCTGAGAAACCAGCTTTGCTGCCAAGTCCCTCGCTGACCAGTCCTGTCCTAAGAAACAGCGATAGCAAGAGCGATAATTCATCCACACCCTCCCGAGTTCCTACAGCCAGGTCTGCCATCCCGCGGGGAAGCAGCAGCGGTAAAAATGAATCCTCTGTGGTGTCAAGAGTGGCATCTGGCCTCGGCAGAAACAGCAGCAGCGACAGCGATACCTTAACTGCCACCGACAAACCATCCACCTCCAGCCCAGAAGCTTCCAGTGCTGTTTACAAACCCCATTATTTACACAACGCCCCCAAGATTGACCATACCACATCTGAAGATGAGGTTGATACTTCGAAACAGACAGAACCCTCCGTCAATGTCATTACTAAACCAAAGATCATTCCTAGGCGTCTGAAACCGTCAACCCCTGATAAAGAGATTCTGGATCCTCCTACGTCAAAACCCCCTGAGCCACCCTCCAAAGATGAAGAAACAGTGGACAACCAAACCTCAGGGGATACAAGCCTTCTTTCATCCACCCCACCAGAAAAACCTCAGTCATCTCCTCCATCTTCCCTTTCAGACGTAGAAATACAAACATCCACTTCTACTGGATCTCAAATGGGGACAAATGTTACCACCAAGGTACGTGCTATTAAAGTGCTTTTCTTTTAATACTCCACTTTTTTTGGTCTAAGATTTGTGTACTTTTCAAGATCAGAGCAAGACGTGCCAAAATGGAGGGTACCTTGGAGATTAAACTGAAGCAAGGAGGAAATAAAGTAAGCTTTTCAACCAACACCGATGGTGATATTGATTAAAAAGCTTTCTCTGACATCCTTAGCTCCACTTCGTTGTTTATAGTGTGGTTTTGTTTCTGTAAGAGCACTTAATGGTGTAACATTGATCTGTTGGTTTGGATCAGGGCTTGGATCACTGGGAAACAGTCTATGCACTACTGGAAGAGGAGACACTCAATCTGTTTAAAGACCAAGATGCCGCCAGTGAGGTATGAGGCTACACACACGACATGGTCTCACACACACTTGGCTAGACACGCTAGTGAAAGAGGGACTCGGTGAGAGCTATGTTTATTATTAATTAACTATATATTCAGACAGGAAAGGCAATTATTTTAGCAGACAACCCTGCATCTGTGAGTCCACCACATGGTGACAATAATTACATCAACTCAAGGAGATGTTTTTGTGGTCGACTTTTTTTTTTTTTTCCTTTAATCCATTGTCATTTAATACAGAACTGTACACGCTGGCCGCCGATTACATTGACTGAAGCAGTCTGTAAAGACAATCCGTACTACAGGAGAAAGGAGAACACATTCAAAATCATGTGAGTTATGAATCACGCCACCTGCCACTGCAAAAGGAACATCTGCTCACGTGTGAGATGAAAACAAATCTATAATCTGGTTTAGGTTGAGCGATGGCAGTCACTATCTGTTTGCCGCCTCCTCTCCAGAAGAACAGCAAAAGTGGTTGAAGGAGCTGCAGAACTGTACAAATTCAACGGCGTCCTCAGAAAGTCCTGGGTAAAATTATATAAACAACAATAATGATTGACAACTACCATAATGACGAACAACATTAATACATATGCATTCACGTACTAAGTCTGCAATCTGTACGATTTTTTTTATGTTTATGTAAGATGCCTCTAATGCTTAACAAGGTGCCAATTTATTGTTATAAATAAAATTGCATGCACGTATATAATATAATATATTCACTTTTAATAGCTGGGCTTTGTTAGATTCATTAAACTGAAACTTTTATTGACTTAAATAATTGCCACTTGAATAATTACTTGATTTGTTTCATTTGACAGGTCATTTGTCTTTGACCTATTTACATATATATCAGTTTGTGAAATAATCATTGGATAACTAGGTTTTCTCACATGCTCATGTGATTGTCATGTTTGTCCCCACACAGAATTAACACAGAAGCAAGCAGAGAAAGCACCGAGCAGTGTGAGTCTGTGCCAGCCGACACATCTGACACACAAGATTCCACCATAAAGTCGAACCAGGAAGAGGGTGAGAGAACAAACAGAGCCCGAGTACTTCTGTGCGTTTATGTGTGCTAATGTGTGTGCTTCTGCTTAACACTTACTGTGGGTTTGTATTAACAGAAGACTCCACAGAGAGCTGTGAGACGGAGAGAGAGCCACCACCTAAACCTCCCCACACTTATTACAACAAACACCGCTATCCTGATGGAGGAGAGAGCCAAGACTCAGGTGAGATCCCATACCTGCTATGAGTCATGCATCTCGAAGTGTGGCTGTAAAATCTAATTACTCAAGGGCAATTAGTCTCTAGTATCAAGGCTTGGACTGTCATCATAAATTACTTTCAAATGCAACCAGAATGAATGAATCAATCAAAATGAAAATGTGTTTTTAAAATGATTGTGATGGATTAAGGTTTATTTGTCTCTTATCTGATGGTCACTGGTTTGTCTGAATAATAAGTGTAAAAATAATAATAATAAAATAAAAAACTTTTTGCACTTCAGTAAGTGAGACCCAAAGTGTAAGAAGTCTACAGAGGAACCAACCCCCATCGTTCGCCCCACCTCCTCCACCACAAAACCAGGCTGAGAATGAAGCCAAGGACAGGACCAAAAACAGGAGCACCTTCAGGAAATTTTTCAAAAAATGATTTTTCACAGAACTGATTTGACCTGCTCTGCCATGATGTGGCAGTGGTTGAAAATTTACTTCTTTTGTAACTTTTTAATAAACTAAATTTATTACCAAAGAAGTAAATTTATAGATGCTATTTATATTTGAATCTAATAGTATACATCATTGTAATTATTTAATAGAATCGATATTTAATCAAATCAATAACTTTTTTGTGATTACAGACGTGCAATGACACCTCGTGAATAATTGTTTTTGTGTATTGAATTCCATGATATGCAAGTGTTTCACAACTAATGGTAAATGTTAAAATGCAAATCTTAAAAAATCCATCAGATCAGGGTTTTTTTTTTTTTAATATTTTTGTGATATGAATAAAGATAATGTGCCGGCTTCTGATTGTATTATATTTATAGATTCTATTGCTGATGAAGATGTATGCCGTGTAGGGTGGGTTCAGTGAAATGGGTGAAATTGAACAAAAGGTTTCATAATTATTGCCATTTAAACCTCAGTAAACAATCAAATGTTACCGTCACTAAAAATTGCTGTACGTGTCTTTGTTTTAAAACGAATAAGAACAAAAAAGAAAGGTAAAGCAGTGCTTACCATATTCACAGGTCAACAGTTATTACATTCACGTTTGTTAAATATTATTTTAACACATTTAGACGTGCAACCTACATACAATCAGATAATACGCCGCCCAAAAAAATGCTTTTCTTAGATTTTTGGTTTGTTTTCAGTCAAAATATCTAGAAATTCTTTAAACATTAAGGATTTTCTAGACAAGTAAGCAAAATAATCTTATTTCAAACATTGGAAAAGTAAGGAAAGCAGTATACACATAAGACTGTCGCAAAACTTTCCTCGGAATAACACAATTATGATGTTAGTTACCTACCACATGATGGCGCTACACACTATAAAAAACGTCCTTGAAAATATACCCTACAAAAAAAGTTTATAAGCATTTTATCGTGTTTGGGATAATTCAGAAACACGCTTTTTTTTAACTGTATAAACAGAAATATTTCCACGACTATTATCGGGATATTTAAAGCTTTGAACACATTTCTAACAAAACCTATTACAGTCACAATGATTACCCACGATTTTTCTTTTTCTTTCTTTTTTTCTTTTTTGTTTTGTTTTTGGCAGTGAAACCTTAATGTGACCTTAATATGTTGTCGTCTTTGTCAAGAACCCTAGCATATTATGAGTAAAAACATCTCGCATTGTTTTTATTCATAGCCTATATTGTTGTTCAAGAAACACACAGCAAAATGACACATAGCCTATAGGGTACAACAGTACGTAGGCCTATATAAAAATTTCATTTACGAGTTACTTTTAAAATGTAATTAAACTATTTTATCGAAGTCAGGACTGAAGAGGAAATCAGCTCTCAAAATGGCTTCAATTTATCCGTTTATCTATTGTGGCTTTACAAAGAGAATAATCATTTTTACTTTTTGACATTCTCTAACAGGATGCATGAGACACATTTTTGCATGAGTTGTGTCATTTTGACCGTGTGTATTTGTTATTTACAAGCCTGCTGGAAAATCAAATACCGAAAAAGCACATATTTTGTTAGAATGGAAAATAGCGAGTTTCCCCAAGAAGCGCAGACTGTGCTGTGATTTTTGCTCTCCGCTAGAGGGCGCTCGAATAAAGACAAGCTCCATAAGACTTAGTGCAGGATTTACCTCCCTGCTACACTTCTCGTTTCAACTCAGGCGTATGTTTGTTAAGGTAAGTGACAACTGTGTTTATTTAAGCGACGTGTTCACGAACATTTCAGTCGTTTTAGCAAGAGCCCATATCACTTCAAAACTTTATCAATCACCAACACAACCGTAGGCTACTGCTATAAAAAGATGGAGACGGTGCTATAGTCAATATAATTAATATATTAATGGACATTATTTATTGGAAATAATTTGATTTAACATTTCAGAAAATAACAAACACTGTCTTCATACTCACAGAACCATGAACTTTATGCTTTAGCCTATAGCTGCAGGCTTAGTCATATCAGTAGGCAATTCATATTAGTTTAATGCAAAGCAAATACTGAATTAAATAGATCAATAAATATTTAAGAATAAACCCCCCTCTCGTTTACTTTACAATTCGTTAGCACAAGACGTGGCCTTAGTTTTTACATATTGTGTTTAGGGCTTAATAAAAAAGCAAAAATAAAATGTACCTGCTGTGTGTAACAATTCACATATAATAAAGTGTCATATTTATGGAATTAACCAGATGATAATTTTATCCAAGCTGGGTTTTGTTAACGGCCCGTCGCAAACCAAAATGAACTTTGCAGTTGTGCGTAAGCTGGCGTTTGATATCTGCTATAAAACAATCCAGCTAACGGGCAAAATGCACGCACTTCAAGGAAAATGTATGGACAAATTTAATCAAATAATGAAAGTTTGCAAAGTAGCTGCATGCCTATTTCTAATCACTTTGATTTTTCCGCGCCTAGCCTTTATGGTGCGCTTGAGTTGCAGTCAGACACTGCCGAGGAGACATTAACATCTTGTTTGCTGAAGGTGGGCTACAAACATGTCATTTATTTCAAAAAACAACCTAATATAATCGAGTCACAGCCTCACCCGCTCAAATTGTTATTTTCTCTTCGGCTTGGAAGGGTCAATAGCTTTATCAAAGAACATTAAAAGCAACACGTGGGATGTGCGTCGATACAAATATATGCAGTCACTGATGTCATATTTATGATTATAGCCGACTGTGCAACTTGTGCCAGAGTTTGACTTTTTTGTTTAATTTATGGTTGCATTAAAAATGTGTGCAGTGCGACCAATATTACCCAGTTAATGTCGATCAGTAATACTTAGGCGTGTTCTCCATAAACTATATTTTGCATTTTGAAATGAAAAAATATCGCATACTGGTGTGGGTTAATGCATATGGCCACTTCTAGAGAACAGGAAATAAATAGTTGAATAATGCAAAACAACCACAACATAAATAATAGTTTATTACTATTCTTATGCATGTTTCTTTGATAGGCTGAATTTGGTGAAATAAGTCTATTTGGTTGATTTGAATGTTTGCATGAAATTATATGCTTTGAGTTTATTTTTAAAATCGCACCTTGTGGGAATCCAGTACGCTTGTTTGTTTGTTTGCTTGTGTCTGTGTGTGCGATTTGTTTGCACATGTGAATGCGTGTGTGCCGTGCGTGTGTCTGTTGTTCAGTCAACCCCCCTGCAACGTCCCCAGCACAAATACACACATATCAGCCCTTCCTTTACTAGAGAAACTTCAACCGTAAAAATAAAGCAACTAATTGACGCCGCTATCCGCGAGGTTATCCATGCGTCCTTAATAAGCTTGCTTTTATTTTTTTTTATTATTATTATTATTATTATTTGTAGATCTATTCTTAAAAATACTAGGGGCCTTAACTAGTGCTGTTCTGGTATATAAAGTCCTTATTTTGTGTAAGGAGGTTTCTCTAATACCTTACAACAGATTCTCTAAATTCTTATAACTCTCACAAATAATGACTATATTTTCTACACATTTCTTATCATACCTTCTATATTTAGCCTGCTGTTATTAGTCACTGTCTACCTTGTCAATAGTAAATTGTAACAACGTATCTATAAACTAATCAAATACTTGCTTATTATTAATATTAGTATTAATATTAGGCTATTATTATTGTTTAGTTATTAATAGCAAAAAAGTGTAGTTGCAATCGTAATTGCTCATATGATATTGTTCCTGGTGGTGCTTAGTAGCATGATTATTAACACGCAAGAAATAAAGATGCTTTAGCGTCTTACTATGTGGATGAACGTCATGCTATCGATTAAGTTCAATATCGTTTAGTTGCATGAACGTGCGACTAAGTAGCTTATATTGCTACATGGAGCTACGAATGGACACTTTTAAGCAAAACAGTTAAAACGGGATATGTATATATACATATATATATATATATATATATATATATATTGGCAAGGACGAATAGGTAGGCTATGCGCATCGTATAAATATAGCCGATCGCCATAAAGGATCCGCGTTTAATTCAAACGCGACACTTTTTAGCGAGTTTTATCAATTAATGTTATACCTGTGTTCTGTAGCTTCATGTGCATTAAAAGCCATAAATTTCCGATACAGGAAGTAGTACCTGTTTTTTGTGGCTACCTTTTGAGTCCCTTTTGTTTTTCCCCCTGCGGTATGAAAACAAATTGAGGACGCATGGATATGTTGAAACAGCACTCTACAATTATAAAAAAAAAATTGATTGAGGTTATGTGGTCTGTTTTCTTGGTAGGGGTTTGCTGGGGGAAATGAAAGCCATTGTTGACTGGGCATGAGCATTGGTGGATCTTGTGTATCCTTACGCACTGGAACAGGCGCTAAGAACTGCTCATTGATTGGCTGCACGGTTAATACTTATGCTGCTGTGGTTGGCTGCAGTCTCTAAAAAGGTTCAAGCAATTTTTTTACAGCTTAGTGTCTGTGGCTCCGTAATTAATTGTAGCTAGCTGTCTCATATCGACGTGTTTTTAAGGAACATGAAATAGTTGTTGTGTTTTTTAATTAGAGGAGTTGCCAGAGCAAGAGATTTGAAGCCCAACTGCTGCTGCTGCTGCTGCTACTGCTGGTTGTTGCTACTATATCTTACTTGTGATGTTGGATATGGGAGAAAGGAAAGAAGTCAAAATGATTCCTAAATCATCGTTCAGTATAAACAGTCTGGTTCCCGAAGCCGTGCAAAGCGACAACCACCACCACCACCACCACCAACACCACAGAACGGTGCATGAGGAAGAGGAGAAGACTCCTTTACCTGTCCAGGCACAGGAGCAAAAGTCGGAGAGCACTTGCGCTAAAAGTGACAATTCATCCCACGACTCCTCGTGCACCGACGAGAAGGACAAGCAGGAAGAGAAACGGGACGCGAAGGAGGGCGAAGGAGGCAAAGAAGGCGACAAGAAAAACGGCAAGTACGAGAAACCACCTTTTAGCTACAACGCTTTGATTATGATGGCTATCCGGCAGAGTCCGGAGAAGCGGTTAACCCTTAACGGCATTTACGAGTTCATTATGAAAAATTTCCCGTATTACCGGGAGAACAAGCAGGGATGGCAGAATTCCATCAGACACAACCTGAGTTTGAACAAATGTTTTGTCAAAGTGCCCCGGCATTACGATGACCCCGGGAAGGGAAACTACTGGATGCTTGACCCCTCCAGCGACGACGTGTTCATTGGCGGCACGACGGGCAAACTTCGGCGGAGATCGACCACTTCTAGGGCAAAGCTGGCGTTTAAAAGGGGCGCGAGGCTTACTTCCACCGGACTGACATTTATGGATAGAGCTGGCTCTTTATATTGGCCCATGTCGCCGTTCCTCTCGCTCCACCATCCGAGGGCGAGCAGCGCGTTGAGTTACAACGGCACGTCGTCGGCTTACCCTAGTCACCCAATGTCCTATAGCACAATGTTGACTCAAAACAGTTTGGGGAACAATCACTCTTTCCCTGCCTCCAATGGCTTGACTGTTGACAGACTCGTGAATGGAGAGATTCCGTACGCCACACACCACCTCACAGCGGCCGCTTTGGCCGCCTCAGTGCCATGTGGGCTCTCCGTGCCCTGCTCCGGGACCTACTCTTTGAATCCGTGTTCAGTGAACCTACTGGCGGGCCAGACCAGTTACTTCTTCCCCCACGTCCCTCACCCATCCATGACCTCCCAGAGCAGCACGTCCATGAGCTCCCGGGGCGCCTCTTCCTCCTCCCCGCAAACGGCCTCCTCTCTCCCGTGTGACTCCTTAAGGCCTTCTCTACCTAGTTTTTCCTCCGGACTTTCCAGCGGACTTTCTGACTACTTCACACATCAGAATCAAGGGTCAACATCAAATCCACTTATACACTAACTAGCATCCACAGGATCAGACTGTAAGTGAACATTTTACACCAATTTACACTGTAATATATATAAATGAAAAAAAAAATTAAGGAGAATGAACGGACAATGCAAGCCGAATTCCAGGTATTTTGTATTATTATTATTATTATTATTATTATTATTATTCTGCATTTATTTCTGACTGTATACAAACGTCAAGTGTCGCGGAACTGTTTATTATTCCACTGTCAGCAACGTGCAATGTGACCAGAGTAAAAAAAAAAAAAAGATTAAGTATAGGGTTTTTTTTTTTGTTTTTTTTTTGGAAAGGCAGTATGATTACTTTAGAATGTTTATTTAAATAGTGTTTGCAGTTTTGTCTAATTTTAAATGTTAAAATATCTAATACGTTACAGAAAGCCCTCCAGTCATCATGTTTGCAGTATTATCACGTCATGAGCGCACTGGTGGGGTGAGATTTTTCAAAAATTAACACAAAGGTTTATTTTCATTTTTAAATAAATATGTTCTATAAGTGCACAATGCCCGTTCAAATCCGTGGCTCCTTGTTGTTTTGTTCTTTCAATAATACAGACTGAATAATGCATCTATAGTGCATTTTATACATATATTAACAATACAGTTTCTTTGTAGACCAAAGAATGGGTATCAATCAACAAAATATAGTTTTTTTCCAGTATTCATAACTTTACAGACAGTTCTGAAGGAGACAGACGAAATGAATGCTTTTAGCTTGTGTTTGCATATTTACTGTATGTGGTCACCACCATGCAGGTCACATTCTTTTTGTAATTAGTGAAATGTCAATACCTGTTGTAATTATAGGTTAACTTTGCGAACGTGTAACCCGTGTTGAGTAAATGCCTCATAAAATATTGAGTGATTGTTTATGTCGTCTTTAAATTCCATGGTTGTGATTTTGTGGTCTTATGCCCGTGTTTGTCGCTTAAACTGTTAACCGAACAAAATAAAAAAAAAAGTAGGTTAAGTACATTTATTACGAACATTTTGTCTTTTTTGAAGAGCTAGCGTTTACAGTAGCTGTCTGACAAGATGCTGATTAGCATAGAGTGTGTTTAATCAAACATTTAAGCGACAGTTTGCGGGTATATCTGAAGGCCCCGGCCTGCAGTGTGTTACAAACATGAACGTGCATATTTATTTTAGCAAATGGAGACGAAAAAAATGACACACACACAAAATATTTGGGATGTTTTACTCTTTTAGCAATAAGATAAAAAAGAGCAAACAATGGCAGTCGATAGAGACTAGAATCTTATTAGGATATATTATTATAGTAGGCCTAAAAACCTACCTGAATATCAAATTCTTCCCTTCCTTTTGGGTTACTTTATTCTATTTTGTTCTGAAATATTTTGCTGTAGCTTATTACACATTTGTTACAAGCGTCTCCTGGTTGTAGAGGTCATACAAAGCAATGCATAACGCCTGATAATCACTGTCAGCTCTTGTTTATCAGCCAACAATAGAGTCATTAGTTGCAATAGTACAGAGCAACAACTTAGCTTTCAGCACTTGAAGTCCAGTAATTTGTTCATGTTTTTTAAAAGAGACATTGTACTAAATGTGCCCAACCGTAATGCAATAACCTCTGTGCTTTATACAATAGACCGGTGGAACTCAATATCTCCTCGCAAGATGTTATCGCTCAAATGTTAAACGGGGTGACCACTCAAAAACAAAAGTAAAAAAGGAGAGGTCAAATTTAGAAGCATAATTTTTTTTTCTCTTATTAGAAATAAAAATAATGAATAAAAAACGTGATGATAATTTACTTGCAACATTTTTTTATTTACACCTGAATATTGGTGCATGTATTTATTTATACAGATGCAAAATAATTATGAGGATTTAAATGTAATAGGCTACTTATATGAACTGTTTTCCATTTGAATGTTTTCATTTCAGTGTACACCTTGCAATTATTACAAAGAGTTTAGGCTAAAGCAGAGCTTGCGTGTAGCATGTGCATGTTAAATGATGGCAGCATCACGAACATAGCATTTTCAGTGGGAATCGATGACAGAAAAATGACGATCTTTGGCCAGCGATTGTTTGCTCTGAGTTTATTTAATTGATTTGCATCTGCTTCCGGTCAACAGCGTGAGTTTTCAACCCACAAAGATGAACAGCCGCTCTACCTGAAGCACAAGCGAGGCCTAGAACCGCACCAATAATTGAAATCTGCAAAGGAATCATTGTCGGCTCGACGCTGTAGACCCATAGTTAAGACGAATCGCTTGTATTGAACTGTACAGACGTTTATGCAGACTTAATGAAGCGATGCGCTTGAAATAATAGTTATTTTTTTTCCTTTGTGTCTTTTGACAAGATCTTGTAAGCAGGGTTTAGTCACAGGCTACACAAAAGGCGTGGTTTCTGCTTATTACCCCGAGGCACAGAGAGACTGTGAGGGGAACTGGGGACAGCACGCAAGCACATCAGCATCCTAATACCGCAGTTTCCTGCTAAAAATAAGTATTAAAGAAAATACAGTCAATATAAAACAAAACGTACAATATTTTCCCCAATGCATGAAAATCGCATATAAATTATACAATATGTCAATTTCATATAAAGCATTTGGTATGTTCATAAAATGAAACTGAAATAATTATTTGAGCTCTGTGACTATCTGTATACAATCAACTATAGCCTAAACTGTCAAATCTGTTATGAATATTGCGACAGCTTGTGCTTAAATATTCCGTTCTGATTTGCACACGAAATTAATATTCCTTCCTTGTCGCCTTGCTTGGTATTAGTTGGCTTATAAAATGTCACTATGAAGAGGCCAGATTAGAATATGTGATATAACTCAAGAGTTTTAATGCTTATCCCCCTTTCGCCAGTTCACAGATACTGGTGTGGTAAAACGAAGCTGATCCAACTCTGAACCATTAAAATACTTGTAAAAAAGCAAAAGACGTTTCCTCTCTTCATATGAGCCAGACGAGCCAGGCAGAGTGAGGGCGCTAGAATGACGCAGAACTGTAGTGACATTAACTTCATATCTTTGCAAAATACATGGCCACTCGTAAACTTAGTTTTCCCTGTGGCAAGACGAACTGTAATATCATTTACAAGCTGTGAAAATACCCCACACGAGAGATAATGCAGAAAATGTGTTCAAACTGAACAGCCTTCTAGCAATTATATGCACAAAATACAAAGACGCTTATTATTAATATTATAATTAATGAAACATTAAAACCAAATAATTTTTAACAAAATATAATAGTGAAATCATATTGTGCATAAATGAATATATACAAATGACATCCTATTGTCAGAACAGTGAGTACAAATGTAGGTTATCGTGTCATACCACCATTTTTTTTTTTCCACACACACACACACACACACAAAAAAAGACACTTTTCCTTTAGCAATATTAAACTAGATTTACTTTGCTATGAAACCAAGTAGGCTAATCTTCTTTGCCTTTAAATCAAAATGCTATTATGGAAGAGGGTTTGTGGTATATCTCGGTCTATATTGTAGTAAAATATTTGCTTAGTGAAAGAAAACATTCGACAGATCGTGAATAATCGTTTTAATGAGTGTGTGTAAAGCTCCCGACTTACTGAAGTGAGCTGTCGAGTTAAACAAACAACTTGCATCATGATCAAATTATATTGTTTAAAAGCATATGTAATTCTTGTAGTTCGTGGTCTCTCTGGAATTTAATATACAGAATTCTAGTTATTTAAGACACGGTCCTAGTGTAGCGTGTAGCTTTTATGACAAGCAGATAATAAAGACGCTTTTCGTATCAATCGGAGACAATATCGCAAATTAATATTTTTATACTTCTTTTGGCAAAATTGTCTATCGAATAGGTACTAGTTAAAATACAACATTTAAGCTGATTATCCAATTTTATCTGGTATAATATTATCAGACTGGGGTCGAAAAAACTGCTGCACTCTTGCAAACAAAGGTGTGACTAGTATTACTATGAGAAAGGTTACAATCAGAAGAGCAATATCACTCATTTAGATCCTTATGTTTTTGGTCTAAATTGTAGTCTTGCTTTACTACGGTTTTTAACCACAATGGGGCAAGTCTCCGCTGAGAGACTATTTGTGTTCCGGGTCGTTTGGACGTTAACCCCCAATGGAATAAGCAGCCAAAAATAAGTAAGGTGCATCATATTTAGAGTAAGTAATAAAATAAAACGTCAATTTGTGAAAGGTTTCATTAACCGTGATCATTTAACGTTTATTATTTGAAAGTTTTATTTCTAAAGTTGCGCTGTGTGTCCTTTGGCCTGTGCGTTCACTCCAGTTCTCCGTTATTTCCACCTCTGTTTCTCCCTACCCCTGCCTCTCTGTCTAGCTTGGATCTTATATATTACCCGTGCTAGTGAACATGAAAGCATTTCTCAATAAAATATTCTAAATGAATAATTTTGTCAATATTTTCTCGCGCGTTTGTCGATTGCTGTCTCGGCTGATCAGAAATATTGTAAGTTAAATAAAAGATTTCAATCTGAGAATGCGCGATCATTTCCGATTTAATCATTTCCTGCCTGATAAGACAGGCTATAATAGAATTCATGTATTTATGTTTTTATTTATTTTTATTTATTTATTTTCTCAGATTTTCTCGTATTGCAAAAGTGTTAAAACACCAAAGGGCATATACGGTTGATGGTTTCGTAGCCTATATCATGCAGTTTTGCGCCTACATTTTCCCTCGGGGGATATGCCTGTCTGTCTGTCTGTCTGAAATTAATTATTTTACTATTAATTGTGATATTCTCAGCTTTAATATCGTTCTTTCTTATAACAGACCTCGAAGCCATTTTTGGAGACTGACACATAAAAGACATGCGCTGAACCAATATGTTTAGTCTGGTGTATTTAGTCACGAGAAGGAAACACCACCTGGGATGCATGATGTAATAACATCCATTCAGGCTAATGAACAACTAAATATATATATATATATATATATATATATATAAAATAAATAAATAATAGGCTATTGATAATTATAATTATTCTAAATATTAGACCAATGTTATTTTGCAACTTTGGTTTTGTCAGTTTTATTATTTATTAAGTAGCCTAAACAAAGTTTTCTTTAGGTTTAAACGTTACCAACATGTGCCAAAATTCTTCTTGTTACCTGACATCACTCCTTGAGTTGTAAAGCACTATCTATCAAAAGCAGCCTCGAGACAATGCGTGGAATCACAGCCTTCGTGCTATCAAATTGCAAACTCCCAGTGCGGGTTGGGTGTCCGAAACGGAACCAACAGGCTTACAAAAAGGACTGCTGATTGTAATGAATTCCCACTCGCGCCTCTGAAACGGCTGATGGATTAATGCAACAAGCTCTTGTTTTTGATGTCACACCGGTGTGAGCTTCTTGTTAAATTAGACATTATTCTCAAAGGGCTGTTTTTTTTTCTTTTTCTGCTAACATGTAGGCTAGTGCTACTATGTGTTATTGTTGGGTAAATACTGTATATTTTAATGCCACCCTAACCTTTATAGGCAAAATTATACATATATATATATTTAATTTTATTTATGTATTTTAATTTAGTGATTTCACGAGCGATCCTGATTGTGAAAACACATAGACCATTGGGGTTTAATGAAGCCATTGTAACAAATTGGTCTGCTGAATCATAGAGTGCCAGATTCTGTTTAAAAAATTCAAAAACCTAATGAAATTGTGGAAAAAACAGAGTAACAACAAAACGAATATCGTGGAAATAGAAATAGCTGATTGCTGCACACTGCTGGGCAACAACAATAATAAACAACAAAATAAACCAAAAATATAATTATTATAATGGTAATGGCCAAATAATATTAATGCAATGGTAAATCGAGGCCTTGAGGATCTTCAATCCATCTTAAAAATAAAGTAAAATTGGGTTTGACAAATTAAAATATCAAAAAAGAAAAATAGAAAGAAAGAATATTTGTTTGCTGTCAGTTTGGCCAATCGAGCACAGATGCAGCTATTGATTCTTTTGACTTCCGCCCTTGCTGGTGGACAACACGCCATGGTGTCTAGAAATACTAAATCTGAACGAAAAATCCATATCTATACGCATCACAGAAATGTTATTATTATTTAAGAACAGCGTTTAGGCTGTTTTAGACAAACACCGAAGATGTTCTGTTGGTAATTCAGTGTAGGCGGAGGAGGCCCAGAGGAGGATGGGCCTGGCCTTTAAGACGGGTCCCATCATAAACACGCGTAGGTGGATAAAGCCTCGTCTTGCCGCACTGTTTACAGACAACGTTCTGTAAACGTTCAATTCAGTCGATCTTTGCCTATACGCTGTTTTTGAATGATCTGGACGAACTAATTCGACCGGTTCCTTCAGGAGAGAATGAAGACATTTCCCTATTCCGTCTTTCGGGGTGAGGCAGGTTGTCTGTCAGTGAGGTATAGGCGACAGTCTGTCTACAAGCCGTAAGCTGATCTCCAGAGTGCTAGAGGAAAACGGGCAAGATTCCTGGCCTGCAAGCCGAGATATTGATCTACCTCAGCCACCTAAACAAAGCCTCACCTGTTTCCCTTGTCCATACTTTATTTTATGCAGTCTAATGCTTGTTTTGTTTGACATTTCTTTTATTTCCATGGATCCGAACTTTGATACACTTTTGGGAGTACTACATAAACACCGTGTTGTACCTGAACATCCAGATCTCACCAGCAGCATCAGAGACCACCCTTCTCTCCCGGTGCAGAAAATTGCTCCCCGTTGTCTTTACAGTTAGGCCTGAAAATAAAAGTTTTCATTCAGCGGCGCAGTGTCCAATAACATCCAACGCGAGATAAAACTAATTACTCCATTATGCCCCCAGAGTTAATGTTTCATAAATTGGATCCACTAAAAGCTCTTTTATTATTTATCAGGCCTCGCTTTGGGCTGCTTGTTAAACATATCAAGATTACTTTCTGATCTTGTACAACTATTCGTCTGCAATGGTGTCGCACAGATTCATTCATACAGCCCTGCGCCCACCTCTTTTATCAGTATGCCTTGAACACGGCGCTGCTGACAGACAGCCAACTTAACCAGAGAGGAAAACGGTGCCTCGGCTAAATTAATTCCTTTGTTAATTTCGGATGCAAATGCATGCGGATTTGTTAGAGCCATAATATTTTACAACATGTGCACGAGCGAGAATTTTTCATCAGGTTTCATTTGAACACGCGCACAGCATATACGCAAATATAAGTGGGAACAAACAGGTGCCAGACGTTTATTGCACGCGACGCATGCTTTGACATCTTAAACATTAACATTTGCGTCACATATATATATACACACACACACACTGTCCTCTCTGATTGTGTTTAATGGAACAGTTTACTTGGGATTATTACTCGCTGAATTACTAACGTTACGCAGATGCTCTCTGTTGATTCTTTTTCATTTCCTTATCCATTTCATGTTAAAAATATTAAATGTTCATGTTAAAACAAACATGTAAACACAAAGCTAGCAAACTAGCCCGCTGTGTCTTTTTTCACTCATGTGAGATCCTGATTGAATGCTATGCAAAATGTGGTGGCTGTAACCCTGCTCTTGATGATCATCCTTACACCTGTGTACTATGAATGGACAATACTCTAAATGGTGGCTGTGGCATCGTTCCAAAGATAGCAGATAGATGTGGGTCATCCGTGCCCATCCACTGTCTCATCAGTGCAGGGGACACTTTTTATAAAAAAAAAGGAGAGAAGACTTTGGCTGCTCAACAAACGAGGCAAACTTCTCTGCAGCCTGCAGGATATTGTATACAGAAAGATGTGTTAAGATGTCCGATTGTTTGAGGATGTTACAGAGACAGGCCCAAAGGATTTGGGCACAAGGACTTGAGATGAGATTGCAAACCAATGGCGCTCTAATTTGTGAGGCATTGTTGACTGAGATCAAGGGGGAATTCCGCAGGACAGACTGGGAGGAAAGATGCAGAGATCTGAGGGAGCATGTGTGTCTATATAGGGTAGCTAGCTGAGCACACAGGGCTACCAACTACAAACTGGGGGTCTGTGGGTTTGATTCCCCAGTGGGGCACCAAAGAGAATGAATGGGCAACAGAAGGGTCCTAGTGTATAGTACTGCCGTTGTGCACCTGAGCAAAGCACTTAACCCCAAGTTGAGTGCTGCATCATGTTACTCTGGTCCCCTTAACCCCTCCTCCATCCAGGGCACCTCCGCAAAAGAGAAACTGTTCTCTAAGAGTTTTCCCAGGTTAAATAAAGGTATAAGGGGGAAATGGGAGTATTGATATTGTGAGAAAATCTAGCTGTTTGCTTTGAGGTGCAAGAGATATTCTTTTGAAGAAACAATAATGCTAGTATTAAGTGCTGTGGGGCTTTGAGTAAATAAGAATCTGTGCTTCTTTTTTTTCCCCCAAAAAGTTTAACTTTACTCAGTGTACAAGTTAACTGGATCGAACATATTCAGTTTGAAGTTTTATATAAATCAGGTTGTCTAAATGAGTTTGGGATTTAGAGGGTGGGAGGAAATAAGGGTGTTTAAGGTGCCTCCTATTGACCTCAACTCTGTCCCTCTGATGCTCTGTGCACAAGCCCGTGACTCGTTGAATAGTTTTCACTATTCATCCTCGTCAGAGTGACTGCTCTTCAAGGAGGACCAGAGGAAGGGAGGGAGACAAAAAGATAGAGAGATTAAGTCACTCGTATTATTTGGACGTGACTATTATGAAGATGTCGAGAGTGGCATATGGTCGTCGACACTGGGCACAAATGGAATTCAGTATTAGAAAATAAACACTGAAAATACAAACGAAATTTCGATGTAAGCACCCATTGACGTTACGCTGTTACGTACAGTACACTTGCACAAGCTCATTGAGTGATATTTAGAAATATTATATACTGGTAATATGGAGATATTTTTACAGTGTGCGTTGTGTCAGTGAAAGACTTAACTTTATTTGAATTAGCATCAGGTTAAATATTTTTGGTATCCTCTGCAGAAAATTATTGCACATCATCAGGAATCATTATCATCAGGAAAATTCTAAATGATGTGATCATAATTCAGCAGTGCAGAAAAACACTGCATTATTTGGCGATAATATTATTACTAGCATAAAGTTCACTGAGAGTTATTTTATAATACAAAGCAGCCCTTTGAAAATATTATTTGTTGCTTACAGACAGGAAACAAAGTTTACAACAAAATAATAAAAAGAAAAGCATGTGATTAAATGACCTTTTATTTGAAAGAACAATGGCAAAATGGAAGTTGTAATATTCTTTAACAATTAAAAAAGGTATATATTTGATTTAATCCATCAATCCAACGATCGTATGACTGATGGCTGTATGAATCTATACATCAACTTACATTGCATCTGTTATTGAGAATAAAACTACTTTATAGGATAACTCCTTTATAATGTCCAATTAAATTTCTGATCACAATATTTTGTGTAATAAATGCCCAATTTAATTTAAATTCTGTTTGAGTTTGTCTGTACTTTATTATCTTCATTTAACAAATGCACAGATGTTGAAGATGTTTTGCTGTGCTCACCCAGTTCCTACATTTGCTATTGTCAATGTGCTCTCAGTATCATTTCAGTAGCATATGTTTTTCTTTTCTTTTTTATTATAAGGTAAATGTAGCCATATTACTGTTATCTTGCCTTATGATGAATGTTAACTGGCATCTGCTAGTGTTACTGTGTCACCATTCCTTTTAGTGCCAAAGAGGCAGGGTGGAGGGGGGATAGAGGGATGTGCATAAATTGAAAAGAGAAATAACAGTCTTAAATTTGTCATTGTCTTCCTCCTAGATGTCTGGCAGTGTTTGCTGCAGTAGCCTGAATCCACCCTGTGATGCGTTACTCACCCATGCTGAGAATGTTTACAGTTGTAATCAAGGTCCATGTAACTTGTTTGTGAAATGTTTTGCCTTTATGTTTTAGAGGTGCTATACAATTTGCAAATAGTAGGGCATGAAGTCACAGTTTGATTAAATTGCTGTCAGTACAAAAAAGAAAGAAAAAGAAAACAGAAGCATTGTACAAAACCTAGACTGTTATTTTGCATCCCTTTATAGAAGGAGTTTCAATTTTCTCCCTTTAGACAATCTTATTATTTAAATTAAAAGAAAAAAAGAAAACATGGCATTGTACAACAATTCGCTTTGCATATGAAGAACTGTATATTTGCTATATTTTACAAGCAATGTTTTGTGACATTTTGTTTGTTGTCAAGACAGTATTCCCCTGTTGCTAATGTTTTTGCTGTAAAGGAGAAAACATGCTGATCTACTGTGACCCAGTAAATTGTTACTTTGGGAGATAAAAACATATCTGTTGTCGTTGATTCCTTTGGGGAGAGAAGTCTTTGCATGACCACTGAAGCTTCTAGATTTCTGTATTTCCTGAAATGTTTCCCAACATTTGGCCAGTTTGCTGAAAAAAAATGAGACTGATGCCTAAATAATATCAGATTTGTATGTGCCTGTGTTTGGCAGCTTGTAAATGTAAGAAACCTTGAACAAAGGTCCCCTTTAGAGACACACACACACACACACACACACAAACACAAGGAATGCAATGGATCAGTGTCACAGCAGCTATTTTAATTGAGAACTCTCATGCATTCATTTAAAAAAATATATTTATCAAGTCATGGCGCATTTCCTACATGTGATATGCGAGAGGTTTAAGCTTGCACACATTCAACACCCAAAGGCTTCGCTCACTGTAGACATTACATGTCTCCAGAGATATCATCTTGAGGGTGTCTTTTATTGTCTACAGTTTTGAAAGTAAACAACACATGTCTCACCGAAAGACAACTAATACATCATGGAGGAGATAATGAGGGTTTGCGTTGCTTACTTAGGTGAGAAAACATCATAATGGAAAAGTGTGAAAAAAACAGTTATGCTTCAGAAAGTAAATATATATATAGTAATATATATATATAGTAAATACATATGGTCCAATTGAATATAACTGTAAATAACTACTATTTATATATAAAATGTTAAGGTACAGTTTTTATGTTGTATTGCAAACCCCTTTTGCTACCATTGAGGAGGGATAGGACAAGAATTATGGTGGGACAGAGTTGGTTTAATTTTTTAGAAAATGTTATTATAAATGTAACTACAGAAATTAATTATATATGTAATAATTGGTATTTTTAAGGTATAATGTAAAACATGTAGATATATATACGTATATATATATATTCTTCATATTTTGCATGTACTTTTTATTGTTATTTCTAAATTTAATTTCTCACCACAGTGTATGATCCATCCAAATATAAAACCTAATTTCTGATTCATTGAATGGCCTTACAAATATTAATGGAAGTGCCTAGATATCATAATAGAATGTCATGACTTTCATTCCTTGATTTAAAATAAAAATAAAATATAATGTTGTAATTGTTATTACGAGAATGTTGTGAATAATTATTGCATCTATCCTCACACACACAAAACGAAGCGGCTACAATAAAAGTTCTAAAAAATCCTTTCAAAAGGGTGGTACTTAAGTTTGTGCACGAGTGATTCAAATAAATCAACAGTGTAACAAACGCTATGGGGTGATTCTCTGAATGAGTGAGGACACAATCATGGAGGTATCGGAAGGGAACGGCTATGCCGTATGTGTTGATTCTTTTCCTTTTTTTCAGTCAATAAACAGTCGCAGTCATCATCACCAAGTTCGTCACAGAGACTCCGCGCGGAAGAGCAGAGCTCGAGCCTGTCACACAACGGCCTGCGCGCGGTCCTCTTCCCTCATTCAACAAATAAAAAATACCTCTCTCCTCGTCCTCATGCTGCGATGCTTTCTGATCATTTGAGAAAATAAAGAGATGCAGACGTTCATTCGGCCCTCTAGGTGGGCGGAACACGGAACCCAAGCTGCCCTTGCCACCAATTTCACAGAGCAATTATCTAGTTGGATTCATGGGAGTTTACTAAACAAACGGCAGCCCCGCTGCGCCCCTCTCAGGCTGCTGCCCAGATCAATTCTGCATCACAAAGCGCCATCGATGATCACCCTGCCTACACTCGCATCACCTATATGTATCGATTATTTTTGTGTCTTAAAACAGGTGTCCAGTTTATACATGTGTTATATACATGCTATGCATCTGATTAGCCTTAATTAGTCACCCGAACAGTTCTGCGGGCTGATTCGTGGCCGTGCTGCTGTTGTTTATAGCAAATATGATTCATATTCTTTTGCCTTGCTTTTAAATAAACAACACCAACAGTCTGTCATCCTCAGACCAGTCAATTGGACTTGTACGGCTATTAGTGCAGATATGGCTTCAGAGATCCAAAAAAAAAAATCAATGCCACCGTGATTAGACCGATGACAGCAAATTCACAGTTTCAACCGGCAGTGTTCAGGAAGAGACGAGGTGTATGGCAAATAAGTCGCACTTGTCTGCACACAAAGGAAAAATCCCCCCGTCTTTGTTTATAAGGTGTAAAAATCCGGAATGATTGCAGGGTACCGAGGACATTCGGGCTGTTTTTTCGCCCGCTTTTTATGAAAAATATTTTTGACAATTTTCACAGTAATTGTGGATCGAGTCGCTGAATAGGCCCACATTAACCGACAGGTTTGGTTTCATCGATCTCAGAGAACAAACACAACAAAATAAAGACAGAAAGAAGAAAGGAAAGAAGATTGCTATTTTATCTACCTTGTGATAAAACAGAACATTCATAAGAAAAAAAAAAGGAAAATGCGAGAGAAAAACTATTGTGAAAATACAGCCCTCTTTGGCGACGTCACAATTGTCCAAAAGTGCCTTGCGAAGTGAACTGGCATCTGCTTCACCTGAGTTCACCACTGACCGGCCTATAGCCTAGTTTGTGCGCTAGACGCGAGTGAGCATCATGCCCTGTGCTCACTAAAAAAGGGCAATTAAGGGTACACACCAAAACACACGTCTTTACATAGGCTGCCTACCTACTTGTTTATTTATTGCTTGCTTGTTTTTACTTGTTACTTTATAAAATATTACCTTGATAACCTCATAAATTCAAGTTCAACTAATGCAGGCTAAACATCAAATGTTGCGTCATAATCTCTTCGCGTCAGCAGCCTACCTCAAATTTATGTAAGATTTATAGAGTTCGCAGCGCTTGCTAAAAACATATGCAGAAAATGAAAAACATCCCACAAGTTAACATCATGACCCCCGGGATCACGTGATCATAAAGGTCAAAAATAATTCCTTAAGTGACCATGCACGCTACAACGGATTTGTGCCCTTTGGATAGGGATTCATTTGCTCACTTTCGCCTTTCAAAAGCTTGCTCTTCGCGCTGTGGCATTGGAGGGCGTAAAAATGGCAATAATCACAAGCAGTTAACAAGAAAGTAAAAAAAAAAAAAATTAAACACAATATTAGCCGTCACGAAGCCTATTAGAATGCATGGGTTTGGTGCAGGCTATTATTATATTAATTTCGATGACGCAGCGAAGGCGTTCCAAAAATGTTGTCACGTGAACTATTACAATCAGATGCAGTGTTCAAGAAAGGAGTAGCCTAGTGAACACTGCTTAGGGATCTTGTATATTTGGCAAGCAGGGGGAGCAGGTCTACTCGTTTATAAGCCCTTTTTAAATTGACAATGGCTTGATAATTTCGATCAGAAGTCGACAAAATAAACCGTCTGTGTTACCCCTAATATGTCAAACACAACTGAGTGTTTGTTTTTTGCGCAGTTTTTAGTTTGTCACTGTACGTGGCGAAGACACACGCCGCTTAAAAGATCGGTTATAATTGCCCGCGCGTTTAAGCGTTCGTAGCACGGAGACAGACCTTTGTTTACTAATTGCGGCAGTTATGTTTGTTTGGAGAGTTTTGAGGAAAGAAAATGGAAAGTCTCTGACTGCTGATCTTTACCACACAGTCCAAGATCAATCACATTCTGCGAATGGATATTATTAAACAGCATGGGGTGGCTGAGGCGCGAGGCACGGGGCCGTCAGGAGTGCAGGGCTACGAAGCGGCTCCTCTCCCGCGCCGCAACAGGGCAATTGTTGACACGCTTTTTCCTGCCAATCTGCAGCTCTCCTCCGAACGCGGCTGCCATGGCAACCTGCTCTTACCCGTCGAGGCAGCTGGCAGCCCCTCACTTACGAAGTTGTGCGCGCTTCCAATGATTGTCGACTCACGGAAAACGAGGGAGAGCTGCTTTCCACTGAACTGGATTTTGTCGTGGTCGGCTGAAATAGAAATAGCCTTACACCACTGCTATTTCAGGTGGCGAGACGTACAGTGACAAGAGTCGAACCTGGCTGCCGCGTTATGAGCTGTAGAGTTTGTTCTGCACGTTTATTCGAGTCAGGTGTACTCATGAAACGGGTTTATTCCAAAAACAACAACAGTAATTCATTTTTACAAAAATTAACAAACAAACAACCACGGTTAGCCTACTAAACCACGTTAACCACAAATCAGCCATGGTTTTGCAACATGGTATTTGGCGCCAAAAACATGGCCACTACAGTTTTGCTTTAATATAACCATGGTTAATTTTCATAAGGGTTGTACGTGTTTTGATGATTATAAAGCAATGTCTTCTGATCATATTGAAGTCTGTTTAATATTCATCTTTCCTTCTTTCACAGACATTGGAAACACATTGCAGCACGAGTTCTCCTTGAACTTTTACCTTTGGTTAGACACATGCATGCTTTCCCAATAAATCTGTCCTGTCTTTTTATCTGCAAATGTACACAGCGGTCTCCCTCCATTGTACATCTTTCTAACACGCAACAGCTAAACTACACACACCACCTTCTCACATGCCGAATGTGTTCGGGAGACACAAAGACTAGCCTCTCTCTTCTCATTATCTTAATCTACTGCTTTCACCTGTGCCCAGCTCCAGCAGGAACACTCTCATATATCGACCTGCTGGCCACAAAGAGCCGCCGCTCCACCGCTAAAGCCCGGTAAGCGATACCTCAGGGTGTCATACTGAAAATTAGGCTTGGATTCAACCAGGGAGTCTTGCGAGACCACAGGAGAAGTCTTTATTCAAAACAGATGTGCTGGAGTACCACAAGGCCCAGCGCAACGTGTGTCTGTTTTCAGACAGCTAATCTGCGAGTAGCAGAGACAAATAATGAATCAAATGCGTTTGGAGTTTTCGTGAGGTCACACGGGGGAGGGGGTTCACAGAGTTTGGGTTGGGGTGGATAGAAGACATGTGGCGAGGGGAGCATTAGCAAAAGCTTTGTTTTAACAATGCATTTTATGGATATGTGAACTGATGCTGTGTTGTCTGCAATTATTGCAAAGCCCTAGCTGATCATTACTCTTGCTGCAAACACACAAGAAGCACCTGCACTGCAGTAACAAAGCACCTGTGCGGTTATCATGCGCTGACAATCATAAGCTGCATGTAATGGAAGGAGGGACCAGTATGTCACAAAGACCACTAATGGAATAACATCAGTAAGAATAGTGTACATCTGTCATTCAGCCACTGAAATACATCTGATTAGAGAGTAATTAAGTGACCTGCAAAGCCCTATGTGACAGATTAATATACACCTGACATCTCAGAGGTGTAACTGACATCGCGAGGGCAAAAGTTTTAGCACGAGTGTCTATACCGAGGAGAATATTTATGAAAACTGAAGACACCAATGACAGCCACCCTTAGGCCTGCTATTACCAACTGCAAGAATATGAACAGACCAAACAAGCAACAATAGCCTGTAATTGAAAAAATTGTGCATCCCACTAGAGGACAAAATTAATGTTTTGAGCTTTCGTCTCAAAGCATTTGTCTTAAATCAGTTGAGTCAGCTACTAATTACGGGAAATCTGGAAAACAACTGATATAATAGGCTACCTAAAAATAACGGCCCTTGTCTGCAGACGGAGCACTTGAAAAGTTGTCTAACATGTTTCCATTTCCAAGAACTCACATGAAGATGAAGGTTAGTGTGGTTCTTGCTCTGTACTTGTATCTTTTCATGCAGTGTTGCAGTACAAACAATTCTCAGACACTATCATTTATATACATATGGTTGATATAAATGTGTATGTGTTATGTATTGTAATTTGCCAGGGGTTAACAGATTTATATGAGTGAGCTTTGTATGTGTTGTATGTACTTGCTGTAAATAAAAATGTGAGGTTATCTCTGTTTAACCTTTTTCTTTACCCAGAATAAATATCAAAGAGCAGGAGCAAAAATTTATTTTGAAACATACGTTTTTCATATTGATGGTTCATGGCAGACTTCTTCAAATCAAATATTTCGGGACAGATTTGCTAATTATTCACAACGTTTATCTTACATTGACAGATATCTTACATAGAGATAAAGTGTACAAAATTACAGATAAAGCACACAAATGAAGTGTAAATCCACTTCTTATCACAAGCGTGTATGCTGTATGTGTCAACAACAAAACAGATGTTATAAAACATACTAAATAAGATACATTAGTGCTGTCAAATGATTAATCCCAATCCATCCAAAATAAAAGTTGGCATAATCTATGCAAGTGTGCTGTGTATATTTACATTTTGTTATATATTTATATGTACATAACATACACTACCCGTTCAAAAGTTTTAGAACAGTAAGATACTTAATGGTTTTTAAAGATTTATTAGATTAAAAATCCAGAAAAAAACTAATATTGTGAAATATTATTTCAATTTAAAATAACTGTTTTCTGTGTGAATATAGTTTAAAATCTAATTTATTCCTGTGATACAAAGCATCATTACTCACTTTCAGAAATCATTCTAATATGCTGATTTATTACTATACTATTTATGAATATATTTTTTGGAACCTGTGTATTTTTTTTTCTCCTCAGGATTCTTTGATGAACAATTTTTTTTTACCAAATATAAAACATATTAAAATGTAAATCTATGCTGTGACTTTTTTGTTCATTTAATATATCCTTGGTTAATAAAAGCATTCATTTCTTTCAAAGAAGAAAGAATAAAAATGTACTGATCCCAAACTTTTGAACAGTAGTGTAACAGTAAACTACTGTAACAGTAGATCTGAACATTATTATCCATTTTAAATCAATTATTTTCTTTTTAATATTTTAATGACAAAGAATCTAAAAAAAAACTATTAAGCAGCTCAACTGTTTCCAACACCGATAATAAAACATCAGCATATTAAAACATCAGCATATTAGAATGATTTCTTAGTAATGATGCTTTGTATCACAGGAATAAATTAGATTTTAAAATATATTTACACAGAAAACAGTTATTTTAAATTGAAATAATATTTCACAATATTAAAGTCTTTTCTGGATTTTTAATCTAATAAATGCAGCCTTGATGAGCAGAAGAAACCTCTTTAAAAACCATTAAATATCTTACTGTTCTAAAACTTTTGAACGGTGGTGTATATTTTTAAATGCATATACTTGAATGCATTTGTATTTATATATACAAAATAAATATACCCAATACACATATATTATGTAAACAAAAACTTTATCACAATTAATTGTTTTACAGCACTAATATAAATGATTAATATAAAATAAATTATAATAGAATTTAGTATACCCTCATTCCATTCCAAATCAGCACAACATTTTTCCTTCTTTAGAAAATTATGTATGTATTCCTCTCCAGACAATGAACATCAATGGTAACCAAAACTGTTTGGTTAACATCATTCTTCAAAGTATCTTCTTTTATCTTCCACAGAAGAAAGAAAGGCATAGAGGTTTGTAATGACATGAGGGTAAGTAAAGGATTTTATTTGGATGAAATATCCCCTTAAGGTTTATTATTAGTCAGTATTAATTGTAGCAACACAGTTCATACTGAAGTGCATTGCAGATTTTTCTTTATTGCTCTTCAACAAACACTTCATTGAACGAATAATAATATTTATCTGTTTTAACCTTTGCGGAACTCATCTCCAAAGTACAAGTTTCTTTGTTACGCAACTCAGCAATGTTAAGGAACTGCTGAATGTAGTGCTAATTTTCTTTTAATCGTTGACATACTTATACTATGTAGTTTATGCACTAAGTCTGATTAGTTTAACAAATATTCTGCATGATTATCGAGGCAATGCATTTCTTCAGTGATGCTCCACACACCCAAACAAACAAAACAAAAAAAACTCTCCAGGCTCACAGATGTGCTTTTAGGTAGATGTCCAAATTCGTCTTACTCTTTTGCGACAGATAAGGTTGTCGGAAAGGGCGATATTCGAGCAGTTTTAGGACTCATGTCCTGGGGCTCGTGTCCCTTGCAGCTTGCACGAACGGTGTATCACTGACCACTCAACTGGTTGCCCCGACTGACCTGGGAACAGCTGTGAGATAAAGATATCACTGACAGATTGCTTTGTCCATTAGCGTAATCCACCAGGTATTGAAGCAAACAATGCTTGAGAAAGATGGTAGATGAGATTATGGTGCAAGTTCTATTGAAGATTTATGTAATGCTAATACTAATTAGATCTGTTTCACAAGGCATTGGCTTTTTTGCTCGTTTTACATATTTCAAAAGCACAGAGAGATATGAATCCCCCCCCCCCCCAAAAAATTTAATAAATAAACCCTCACTCTGCTCCTGGTCGCTTACTTTCGTCTTTTTTTATTCCCATGTTCCCTAGCAGACCACAGTCACTTTTTACGTTAGAAAAAAGTGTGATGTGTGGCATTATTCTTAATTCCGAAGTACCAAGAGGATCCTTTGTAAGAGGAATATGTTTTGTTATTTTACAGGACTGTTAAAGACATTTTGCTTTGTTACACTCCATTTTACAGGTTTCACACGGCGAAGGAGGGCATACATTAGCATCGTTTAAGCCTTTAAAACTGTCACGAATTGCAGGAGAGTGATGAGAATTTCTTTCGCGCTGAAAGATGTCATTTTACAATGTTTTAGAAGTCAAAGATCTGAAACAGCGGGCTGTTAACCAGAACGGAAATCAGCTCACAAGTATTAGGACAATAGCAGTAGCTGAACAATCGAGCAGTTTGTTAAGTGGAATAGATTTTCTGGCTCTCTCAAAGTGCTTAAGAATTGTTTGCGGTTGATATTTTTTCCTGGGGGAGTTGCTTGTGAGCAGTCAAACATACATAACATTATCATGCAGATATGGTGTGGAGAGACAAAGTGTTTTGTGATGTTCAGTCAATAGTATAAAAGCACTTGAATCGGTCTAGATGTATAAAAATGACTGCAGCCACGTAAAAGGGAGTTTATGACTCTGCAATTCAAGTCGTTCTGGTTAAATGTCAGTATTGTTGTTGTTTTTATAGTTGTTTTATTATTTAAAATTTCTCAATTCATTCTAATAGGTGAATTTCCTTTCCGATAAATAATGACATCATGTTTATACTTGATAGTTGCGAAAATAGTAGTGCATATAAATAAAAAAAATTAAATGAATGAATAAAAGGCTCAATAAATCATTATATTAACTTACTGGACTGTTATGGTGAACACAAATAGATCTTCCACCAAACAAGCTGTTATTGTTACAATTTTGTCCTGGATGAGCTTCGGTTGACTTTTCTACACAACGGCAAAAAGACAAACGTGTTTTTTGTCAAGTTATTTTGCCCAGTTTCACATCTAAACTTAGATTGGACCTCGGTGCAACGAATGGATCAACTTTAGCCTTAGAAGCCAGATGTTGTATACAAGGCAATGAAGAATGAGGACCTTCTGGATTGGCTGATTGGAGAGGTGAAGAGTGTGAGGGTGACAAAGTCCAGCAAGAACACAGAGTAGGTGAAAACTCCCAGCTGGATGATACCTTAATAGTCTTATTTATTTATTTTTGCACTGAAATGGGGAAATTCATTGTAGTGCGAGGTTATAATTAGGATGATGGTCAGATTTTGAGCTCGAAACGGTTGGCGGCAGACCTTTTGGGTTTAAACATCACAGTGAGGCCAGACGCAGTGTTGTTAACCATCCTGTCCTCGACATGCACTTTTAGCATAAACACCGATGGAAAAAAAACACTGAAAGGGCACACCTGGGGCAGCACGAGGTTTGGACTTCAGGCTGACACTGAGCACAAAGAAGTTTTGAAAGAAAAGAAGGAGGTAAAGTGAGATATTGCTCTCTAATTATTTGAACAAGTGGCTGTTGATAGAGAAGAGCGGGCTGGGGGCTGGACTGTGCTTGAGAGTATTAGCTTGAAATCCCTGAGGGGGAATTTATCACACAACAGAAGAAGGATGATACCAAACATTGCAAAACATTGTTACTTGTGATAAAGTAATGAATGAAGAAGACAGGGTCAAGAGAGTTAAAGCACAGACTATTCTGAGATCAGGCGAAAAATATTTAGGCAATTATTTGCAATTATCATGACATCGCTCCGAATTCGCCATGGACCAGCGCTTCTAGAGAACTAGCTTTTAAAAAAGCACAAAAAAGAAATGATATCCATGCTAGTAAAAGTATAGTATAGTAATGTATTGTGTCACAATTTCTACAAACATTTTAGGCAGCACAAATGTTTTCAGCTAATAGAAAAATGTTACTTGAGCACCAAATCAGCATCTTAAATTACCTCTGGAGAAGATTGATTGATTGATGATTTCATGAGAAGGCATTTTAACAAATGACATGATATTAAAGTAGCTATTTTACATTGTGCATAATAATAAAAAATAATAATAATATTGCACAGTATTAATCAAATAAATGCAGCCCCTGTGAACAGAAGAGACGTTTTTCAAAAATAAACATTTTGAAAGATAAAACTGAAAGTGATATAATTAAATTAGTGATGGGCTGTTGTCGGCGTTAACGTGCTGCGTTAACGCGAGACTCTTATCGCGATAAAAAAATATTGCCATTAATCTATTCACAAAGTTGGATTGACTTTGATATTTTAGCGCGGATGTATACCTAGCCAAATTGCAGGGGCGGACTTACCCAATAGGCAAAGGTAGGCAACTGCCTTGGGCCCCAAAAATGTATCCTGCGTGTAGCAAACCAAAATTGTATGTATCTGAAGCTGACTGCCGCACGAGGTCTCCCGATCTTTCCCGCTGCGATCCTATCTTTGCGTCTACTCTGTTCAGCGGAAAACTCAGATATGTTGCTTACATAAGGTGTGTTTTCTTTTTAAAATGCATAACTATCCCGGCGTTTTCCACCCTCAAAAATGGACACTTTTGAAAACTTTTGAAAAAAGGGGAAGGTTTAACGCCAGTTGAAATGGTGATCGTTTTTATTCTAAACGCTGTTTTCCAAAAGAAAACGCACCGGTGTTAACGGAGCGCGGTAAAGTTAGTTTTAGATTTGATATTCGCCTACGCTGCTTTAGGGAGCGTCTGCAAATTTACATCT
>JAUMHQ010000078.1:10880853-10919224 GCA_032361165.1 Enteromius paludinosus | reverse complement strand
TGTTGATAAATAATAAGATGGCAGTACTGACACACAGATATCTCAAATATAATAAGTAGCACACAAATTCTGAATGCATTTGGCAGATCTCAAATGAGCCACTTTAATTTTAAAAAATAATCTATGCCCACCCCTAATATAATTACAATTTTTGTTCAGTAAAAATCAACCCCCCAAGACATACAACTGCCAGATAAAAAAAAAAAAAAAAAAAAAAAATAGATAAATAAAAAACCCAAACATTAATTTGAAATCATATCGTGATCAGGCGAAACTGAGATCACGGCTGAACTTCTGACCTTGAGGCCTGTGGTTTGATTTTTTTCCCTACCCCTAGGAGACGCTTAGATATTCACAAACAAGACAAACAAAACACACATCTGTACTCCGAGTGCAACTAAAAGACTGTGTTTGCACACTGGATAATTACCTTCACAAAAGACAAGCCCTCCTCACATCAACAAACACACAACCTTTTCCTTTCCTGTAGGGATTTGGCAGCTCTGCCGAGTTCATTCGGAGCAAACCACGCAGGGCATCCCCTGACATCTAAGATATCTACCCATCGGCACAATGTCACGGGTGGGTGTCTGCTGAATGAGCGCCCTGCAAACTCCAGGGCTCTACCTATGTGCTTTATTGTGACTTTTGAAGACAAGCTCTCTTTGATGTTTATGAGGAAAAGTGAGACAAGCATTAGGTAGCTACCCTGAGGCCTGACACTAAATCTTTACATGAAGCAATGACTCCACACAGAACAATGGCTCTTTACATTCATTATTAGAAGCCATCAGTCACTTGTTTACATTGTGTTTCTGCAGGTGAAACACGGTTTGTTGGGGCTCTTTGTCAGAGGAGGGGAAACAAAGACGATAACAAGGACTGGGATCAGGTGAACAATGTGTGTGTCTGTATGATGATACATGTGTTCTGGGGCCACACCCAAACACTTTAAAACACCAGATTGATCATTAGCGTCACTGTTATTTCACGTCTTTTTGTCTAAATGTAAATGCCCCATGCTTTGACGTCAGATGAAGGGTTCTGACCTTCCAGAACATGACAGGAAGACTTGAAAACCTGTCAAGTCCAGGCATTAAACGACACCTGAGAGGATATAATTACGCTTAAGGTGCTAATGGGGTTTATTCAGTCTTGTGGAGAAAACACGGCAGTGGACGAAAGAATGGGTGGTGTCTTTTGCTCGGAGCAGCTTTGTTGTTGTGAAGGCGTTCATAATGGAAAAGAGACGGAATAACAGGTGTGTACACCATGTCCGTGACATCCCTTCATCTGCCAAAACAGGGGTTTTTCATCCGTATCTATGCGTGGAACAAAAAGGGCCGCTCCCTCCCAGACTGTTTGTTTTTCCTCGATAATTTGCACTGTTGGCTCAAGTCAAAAGGTGTTTTCACTAGAGAGGCAAGGAGGCAAATCTCCCTTTAAAGTGATGAAAACAGTTTACATCCAATTGTCACCAAACTTGGTGAATGAATCCAAAGTTTATTTGTAGTAGCAAATGGAGGGCGATTCCCAGGACGGAGCGGGGGAGGTCTTCCAGAGAAAAAAAAGTCCAAGATCGCCAAATATTATGACTGACTGCCTCCTAAATCCCAAGCCTAATTCTAAACAGATGGATATCACAGACGCATGGTATATTTGAACTGTTTCCTCTTCTCTTGCGTGATCCTGACATGCATTGTTGCTAAAGACATCTTTGAGATGACTACTAGAACTGATAAAACTGAGTTGTTTGCCATTTTCGAGCCTGTTCAAGACAATAGACTTCATTCATGCGCATAATATCGTCTGTTTTGAAACATTCCAGCCTCGGAAATCAGATAGTGCTGTTATCTTACTTTCCTTTTCCTTTTTTTTTGTTGCTATCACTACCTTTGACTTTTTGATTTTGTGACATTATTCTGCACACTGTTCACATATGATTGCTGTATAAAGGCAACAAGAGCTTTATGCGTCTACTTTTAGACGATAAGCGACAACACGGCCTAAAGTTAAATTAAACATCTTTGATTGAAAACCAAGGAAACTTATCTCTGTAATCTATAAACAGTCTCCTCTTAGAAAAGCAGAGGTAGTTAATAATGAGAAGAAAAAAAGATCATAACATGCTGAGGACTACAGAAAAAAAGTATATTATGTCTGATCTAAGATAGCTTTTTTAATCTCTTTATTTAGAAAAAAACATCTTTATTTAATAAGCATTAGGTCATCATATCATGTTAAGTCATTAAAAAAAAAAATCGTAAATGCACATAAAAAAATTATAATAATGAGAAAGATAATATTGAAATTTACATACAATTAAAAATGATACATATTTTATTTTTTATTTTTAGATAATAGACCGCCTACTTTTATGTAAATGGCATAAAAAGAATTACAATTATGACTAGTCTTAATATAAAAATGGATGACAAAGCTGTTACCGTATCATTAAATATATATATATAGCATTATACAGTACAGATAAACAAACAAACACTCACAGATACACACATTCAGCTCTTCTAGTATTTTGTTGCCTGTGTTAGCTTATTTGTTTTACCAGTATGTACTTCCACATTTCAACAGAGTCATTAAGTCAGTGACAAACACCTGGAAAGCCGCAGCTCTGAGCCCTTTCCTCTGTTTAGAAAGAAAAACTCCAGTCCTTGGTAATGAGCGAGCTAATTCATCATGTGTCAGTGAACTGGTTCCTCACCACAAGGTGCAGGTAAGGAATGTGGGAGAGAATGTTCTCTCTCTCCATCTTATCTCTCTTTAAGCGCGTCTTCATTTCTGCTGAGTGCTACATGATAACCTAAACTTTGCCCAAAGTTTGTACACATTCCAAAGAGCCCTTTTTGAGCACCATGACACCTCTATTGTACACAATCAGCAAAATAGGTGGTCAAATGTCAAACTGTTCTGATGGGATGTTTTGTAAATACTGTGCGATAATGACTTTAAATACTCGCAGACAACACTTTTACAAGGGGGGTACTTTTTACGTGTAACGAGAGGCTTTCTGCAGACACCCGGGGGCTAGACTTGTCACAGAGGAGTAATAAGTCTCTTAGTTCAGCCTTGGCACTTGACAATGTTGCTGCTGCATTGAATTACAAACAGCCCATGGACAAGTCCTTCTCCTCTTCAGGGATATTTAATCTGGTGATAAATTGTTTTGGAATTTGAGGCCTCATTGAACAGCCAGTTTTTTTTTTTGTTTTTTTTTCCCAGGCAGGTTCGTCTCCTTGTCTGCCCCGGTGGAGTATGCTGATATGACAGTTTGCTCATCTTTCAACTTTTAACCCATTTAAAACAACAAAAGGAGAGACTGGAATAAATTAATCCGGATTCATAGTTGAATGCAACGAGACACCACTCAAAGGCCCGGAAGAGAGAACTGAGCGTGAAGGCTGTTGTGACAGTTTGGATCAAAAGCAGCGAAAAGAAAATATAAGCAGAGTGGATGTAAAAGGCAAAAGGTTCAAAAATTAATAACAACGAAACAATTGCAGTTGTAGCTATAGATTATCCATGGAGTGAACATAAAAGATTTGTGGTTTCTAGCTCTAGCTCATTGGTCAATTCAGCATTTTACATGTAGCTATCATTTTTAATAACAGTTTTTACTACTTTACCATTTTACTCACACAATGTTTGGGAATGGCAGGGACAAAGTGACTTAAATTACTCATTTTCTCACCCTCATGCCAGTCCAAACCTGTGTTTCCTCCTCCTTTAGAACATAAAATTAAAAAGACAGTTTTTTTAACAATATCATCTTTTGTGTTCCACAGAAGAAATGTAGTCATACAACGATTGTAAAAACATGCGGGTAAGGAAATTGAATTGAAAGCGTTTTTGACAGTATTCGAGTCAGCTGTCCTTTTGTTGAAGTTGTTCATGAGCTGACATTTTACTGAATATGTTAATAATATACCGAATAACATTTTAAGTAGCATTTGTTAGTTTTATATTGGTGCTGTTAAACCATATAAGCTTATTAAAAAGGCAGTTAACATCAAAACATGCTTTCATCTACTGAACACAACAAACGATTAAGGTTTAATGTTATTTTCAAGACAGAATTTTCATTTTGGGGTGAGCCATAACAATGCCGTTGTTTGGCTGAAAAGAACAGGGATGTGAAGTGAAGGCGAAAATGTATTTTAGAATTAAGCCTGCAGTAAAAACAACAGATTCAGGCAAACAAGCAAGCAGTGGACAGAGAATTTATTGGCAAATGCATATTGTTTTACGTTGAAAGACTGCCGACAGTTCATATTTACAGCCGTTTAACAGTTTGCAGCTGAGAATCCTGTCGAAACACACACTTTAGGGTCACAGTTTAAGGACAGCAACTGAAAGCATATGATATAAAATCCTCTTTAAATGACTGCAGCACATTTTATCTCATTATTGGAGAGGCATCTAAAGACCTTGGCTAATTTACAGTGTGGCTTCTGGTGTATTTTATAATTTGTTATTGGACAAATTGGTAGTCCTTTGTCCTCATTGGCTGCGTGTCAAAGTTGTAGCTCCTTGGTTGTGTGGATGAGTAATTCTTTGAGTTTGAAAACAGATGTCAAAACACTAACAATGGCATGACACAGTTTGCCATCCTTTTAAGCCAGCCCGACTGCTTGCACTGAAAGCATTTGGCAAACTTTGCGAAGAGCAGGCACAGGAGAGAGGATGCTGTGCTTTTACAAGCCTACTTTAGCGGCTTTCGAAATACTTGGCATTTACACTGGCATTTAGACTTATATATTTATTTCACTCTTGTGCAATAACATTCTGTGCAGGATGCAAATTTTGTTAGTTCTTGCGAAGCCATGACATTTTAAAATGTGAAATAAATTGATATGGTCCAATTAAATTGTAACTGTTAAAGGAAATATCCAGCCTTCACCGGGGCCCAAATTGCTCTGTGCTTTGCATTTCTATTTAATTACGGTAGCAAGAGTGTTAGGCGATAACAGTGAGATCTCTCTCATGCCTCCTCGTAATGCTTTGAACATTGAAATTGTGTCTGGGGGAAGACGATGCCTCTAAAAAGCCTCATACCGCTGAGCAGAAAAGCACGCCGGGGCCACCTGGAACGCGAGAGTTCAGGCAAGTGACCGCAGAATGTATTCCATATCGTGTTATGGATCTCACACGCTCGGCTACAAAAAAGAAAAGAACACTAAATTGCCAGAAAGTAGAGAGATTTCATACATTCAGAGGGTTTGGAGGTGACCTTGCTTACTTGCCGCATGTGTGTACCTGCCTGCGCTCGCAGACATGCTGACAGAAGGAATAGGACTCGGAGGGAAAAGAAGCGAACCCTCAGACAAACAGCGGCGGCGCTTTCAGAATAGCAATGAACCATCCAGAAAGTGAGTTCTGCCTAACCGTTCCTTTCCCCTGTGAGACAGGAACCCAGATTCGGAGAAAAATGCGGCCCTTAATGTGTGTGTCGCATCATTTCTTTGACACGCAGGTGGATGTGATAGGGAAAAAAAAAATAAAAAAATCTTTTGTAAGTGTCAGGGTTCATAATAGCCTGCAGTGGATGCTTTAGATGAAAGATTTGGCTGAATAGGAGAGGCGTTTGAAGAGGATGCTCTTTAAAGGAAAGCCTACAGGGGAATATGTAGAGATCTCTTACTAATACCTGTTACCTTTGGGAGAGGGGTTGAAGAGAGGATAGAGAGTGAAGGGAGACACACGAGCATTCATCAGAGAATTGACACACATTTCACCTGCAGGAATTGTCACTCTGTCTAATGCACCATCTCTCCAGCTCAAAAATACAAGAGATTCGGGGGGAGGGAAAAAAAAGCTTGCAACTACCTGGCGAGGCTTTCAGAAGCTGTAAAAGCAAGAGATCTGATGTCTGGTGTTAAGAGGCCGGCAGTGCTTCCACGTTAGCAGTGATGTGGTAACTTCACTTTTTTGTTTTAAAGACAAATAAACGTTAATCATCCTATTTTAGGTCAAAGGGATGGTTGACCCAGAAGTAATGACAATTCTGTCATCGTATACTCACCCTGATATCATTCCATACCTGTTTGACTTTCTTTCATCTATGAAACAACACTGGTGTCCGCTGACTTCGATTGTTTGGATGAAAATATTAATAATATTAATAAACATTTCAAAGTATCTCCTTTTTATGTTCCCCAGAACAAAGAAAAGCCATGCAGTATTGTATCGTGCATTGCCTTTAAGTTTAAAATGATCATTTCAAAGAGAATGTCATGAGCAAATGCCATGAGTCTAAACAATAACAAAAGTCAAAGAAATTTCTGAGAGAAAGCCGAGTTTATTTTTGCAATGGCAGCACACCATCAACAAACAAATTAGATTTCATGCTGAAAAAACAAGCCCTTTATCCATCTATGCTTTCAGAGTGTAGTTTAAAACAAACATGAAATGTGCTAATCAAAAGCATCTTAACTTTGTGCCGGTAGTCACAACGATCTTTATTATTAACATCGTTCCACCAACCACCTGAAACACATAGCATGTGTTTTTAAACAAGTTTAAAATTGGAGCCTAACAATAAAATGCAAGTCAATTAAACAAGTCTGCCTGCCGCAGCTGATATAAACAAGGCGAATGTTTTGTCTCAGTGTAATTACCAGATGTTTATGATACCTGCTGTAGTTGTCTTGTGTCAAATTCATAATCAAATATTGCTGGCACAGTAATATTTAGAAAACAGCTTGACACCTTTTGATTCGTCTTGAAGATAATGGTTGTGATTAATTGCCGTTCTATCTTTTTTTTTCCCCCTGCTTCTTTTCCTTTGTTGTTTTGATAGTCTCAGACAGCTGGTCTCGATACAATGGGGAATTATTACTTCATTTGTAAAACGCTGTGAGGGTTTGTCATTGGTGGAGTGATACATAACACCTTGTGTTACAGGCTGCTGCAGAGCGTGTCCCCATTAGGGCAAAATGGCCTCTGTGGAAGAATTACACCTTCCTTCCACCTGCTGCCAAGACTTTTATTTTGCTTACGGCTGACAACATCCTGGTTATGAGTACCATGAATATTTGGGCTCTGTCTTACTTTGTTCCCATCAAAACATCATGAGAACTCCTGGGCACCTCGGAGAGCTGCGGAGAATTAAACATCAGCTCATGAGACAGACAGACAGAGAGTGAGAGAAAGGAGAGAAAAAAAAATTACAGTCTGAGGTGATGCAAATGATATCCTTAGTGTCTCTTCCCCAAAGCTCCTACCAGCACACTGACAGCTGATGCCAGGATTAAACAAAAAGATCAGGAACTTATGACTAATAGCTCAAAGCAATCATCTCTCATTATTTCAATTACATGGGTAAATGCATGCAATCATGGATCAAATTGCTGCTCTAGAGGGTCCTTTCAGCCACGCGTCTCTGTTAGCAACAACAACAAAAAAAAAGACAAAACGTGCAAATATTTGCATTTATTTGCCTTATGAAAATACATCTTTGTTTAAAAAACGGAATCGTTCTGCACCTGCAGTTTGTGCATTTTAAACAATACCAAAAGTGTAACATTGTGAAGCTAGGTGGCTCTCCACAGTCAGCTAGGAATTTCTTTTTCTTTTTTTGTCTGCACCACTGCTGTCTTAAGTGAGGAATTCTTAAAACGCTGCCCAAACCACCCCTGTTTATTAGAGGCTTTGAATGTAGCTGGGCTGGCTGATTCCGGGGTCCTCGCAAAGCTTCTGATTGATGACTCAGTGACTGAGAGAAAATTGTCTCCTATGCATAATTCATGAGGCTATCTATTTGCCCTTAAAGTAGCTGACAGGAAAGTTTCAGACTGTCTGCTCACAATCAACTTTCAAATCACTTATAAGCGGAATATCAAAAATAGACGAGTGAGGCCAGGGACGGGGTTAGGGCCCCTTTCTTGCCTGAGATATTCAAAGAGCAAAGATCAGTCTTTTACCTTTATGTGAGTGACAGGTGAAATGCTTTATGGAAGATTCCACACAGCCATTGAAATCTGGCTTTGCAAATGCATGGGTATTTATACAATAAATGTTCACATGGAGAGGCTATTTGCAGGCAAATACAAAAGGAAAGCAGGTGCTATTTGCACCCTAGTGTAAATACTAACGCACACACTGTTTATGAATAGTAACATGTTATTATAAACAGTATGATATACAGTAATATAATATATAGTGTATATCTTGTAATTCGTGTTAAATCATAATTATAGTCATAACATATATTAGGCTAATAGTATTTCATAGTATAGTTTACATCTTTTACATTATACATTTTATTTGATTACATTTATGCAGACTACCAATTAAAAGTTTTTTACATTAATACTTCTACTTAACAAGAATTTTTCAAACCTATCAAAAGTAATGACTTTGACAATATTTTTAATATAAAAATCTTTTAAATAAATGCCGTTCTGTTGAATTTCTGTTCATTGAATAATGCTGAAAAAAAAACTATAAACATTTGTGAATATGCACATACACTAGCATATACATGCTTGTTACTTATACAAAGCATACTGAGAAAAAATAAGTGTAAATAACTATATTTTATAATAATAATATAGTGAAATCACTACTAAAATAAATAAAAGTATTGTATTGAATTGTATTTAGGCTATTATGGTGCAAGTCTACAATCTAAAAAGATAAGCATACATTCATTACTAAAAAGCACACCGACAAAAAGTGAAATATATAATATCGTTTTTAAGCTCTCGGGTGCATGTTAACAGGATAGCAAAGGTTTCATCTTCCCCAAGGCGACTGTGTGAACGAATCTGCGATAATACTCGACACCATGTTTGCAGACAAAGAGGGGACAGAGGAGCCTGTGACATTTCAAAAACTTATGTAAGAGACTCTGTAAATCTATTTTGTATTGACTGGGTGCCACGGCCCTGGCCCCTGTGTAACTGAACTCTGCCTTTGTCCCTCTGTCCCACTGACTCCAGAGCACCAAGTGGCCTTACAGAATTCCTGCCCTGTCCAGCGAAATCCCAGAGAGGGGGGTGGTTACAGTGGTCAGAGCCGTCCCAGTTCACTCTTTCCATCCTGCGCTACAGCTCTTCCTGCACAGGCTCCATCGACCTGTCACAGACATCAGTGAGATTGACTGCAGGGGCAGATGCGCAGTTTTAACAGGTAACCTGATCCAGCAGTCCCATCTGGCCGCCAGCCTTCCTCAATTCACACTTCACCCAAAGAACACATCAAAAGATGCACATTCTTTGTGCAGCACAGAAACATTGTCACATACATTATACATAAAGTATACCAGCATACGTGTGTTTTCCGAGCCGGTTTGTGTGAATAAAGCACAATGTAAGCTGATATACGGAACATCATAATCAGGCTTAAATTGAACCCTTGAAGGATGGCCGCAGTTATGCAGATCAGCAGCTTATGGATAATAATTTATTAGCTTGATTTTTTTTGTCTACTTTTCTTTTGCAGAGGGGATGTTGAAATGCATGCATTGTGTCTTCAGTGTGGTGCTTGATTTCTAATAAGAATTGCAATTAGAAGAGGCTGCGAATGCTCCAGGAGGACGTAGGCTTCTCAGACAGATGGAGTGTTTAATTGCACAAAGCCTGAGAAGCTCGTCCCTTGCCCTGAAAGGGAGGGTGGGGGTGGTGGTGGTGGTACTGTGAGGGGGGCGAGTGGGGGGGGCGGAGATGAAGTGATTTTTTTTTTGATAGTTGTTTTTTCACAGGCCACCTCTTGGTTATGGGGACAGAGTGAGTAGGGAAATCTGAGAGAGTGGTGCCCTATGGAGTTACTTGCAAGCATGGACAGATCATCACCCCCCTCCACCGCCGATCAATGCCAGACTCATCGTCCGCCTGTCATTGGCTCTGGTAATGACTTATTTCCTACCAAAATATTTTGTCAAGCGTCAGTGCAGCTAGTACCCACTCACGGCATCGGCACCTTGGAGATCTATCGGCAACCTCACTATCATCTTCCGAGAGAGGGGAGGACATTTTTGTCAGACCCCCCACCTCTTTAACAAACAAGGCCACACAAGCCGTGTTTTCGAGATACTGCTCATACCAAACATCCTTGTGCCACTCTCATATCGTCTTACGAGCATGAATGAGGAAGGAGTTCTCAAGTGAGAAGGAAATAATAAAGCCAAAGATGAGCTACGCAAAAACACAATTTAGCATGTATAATGTTGGGGTTAGCTTACTTAAAGTAAACTCGTAAATAGCAGAGGAATCACATAATCTGAGAACAACGTAAATATTGATCCCTTATATATACCCCTGTATTTTCTAAACATATTTTTTTACCTAGCATGCATTAAATTGACATTTAATTGACACGCTGCATTTAAACTGACATCAAATAAATGCACTAAAAGACAAGTTTCAACAACAACGTTCAGCAGCACAACTACAATTGTTTCCTGAGCATAAAATTAGCATATTAAAAAGATTTCTGACAGATCACTGAAGACTCAAGTCAATAAACTATGTTACTGTGTACTAAAATAGAAACATTGTTATTTTTAATTGTAATAATACTTAACAACATTACTGTATTTTGATCCAAGACAATATCTTACTGACCTTAAACTTAGCTCATTTATACCATGCATAGGAAAGTAAGGTACAAAGATAATAGGCATTTATATCATAGGTTTTTTTGGTTTTCAGTTAATTCATGTCCTTTACTTGTACATGAATTAACGGAATGCCTATTATATATTTATGCAAAATGAATACTACACACTACACAGAAGGGCTTACAAGATATTAAATATCCAAGTTCTAATAAACAAAGAAAACTGCAAAATCAAGTTGTTTTCTGTATTTGCAACATGCTTATAAATAACCATTTACAGCGCACATATCAACTAATGATTGTATCGGTGCATTATCATTTGAATAATAAGATCATAATCAATGGTGATACTAATTATCTAATCAGTTTCCCTGCCTGCATGGAGTTGACGTGAGATGTGAGCACAAACAGACTCATTTCCACTGACAGCAAGCACTCCATCTAATGGTGGAGACGGGGCACAGCACAGCGAAGCCCAGAGTCCGCCTACCGCCTTCTTCCTCATAACCAAGCCGGCCTCCGAAGTCCCGCCCAGCCAATCCTCCCTAAGACGGCAGGTCACCGCCACACTCAAGAGTGTTTGACTGACATCTGCTTTTGTTATTGTTTGTGCTGGGGTAAAATTAATATTTGTTTGCATGTGGGCAGCATGAATGGCAATGCAAGGAGCCAAGGGACCTGAGGCACACTCAACGGCGAGCAGGAAGCCTTTAATGAAGGAGCCGGCTCCATTACGTAACCCCTTGGAACCGAGGCCTCGCTTCCTGAAACACTTAGCCATATCAGTGTTGTTTAGGAGTTAGCGTATGCTGCCAAGGGCCCGTCGGATGGATGTGCGGCAGCAGACTCTGACATTTAGCAGGGAAGGGCTAATTATGAAAACAGGGCGGTGGGTGAGAGGGAGCTTCAATCCTGCAGCTAATGGACATACATATGCCACTTAGCTTCTGATCTCGGGTCATGGAGTAAATAGAGATAAAATAGCTCATGCTAGTTGGCAAAGCATTTGAATAATGCAAGATAATTTCAGGCTCTCTGTTTCCATTTCCTCAGCGGTTCCTGAAACTCACAACACAAACAAATCAAGATGTGGTGTAGTAACATTGCTGTCTGATCTCAGATAGAAGCAGGGGAGAGAGAGAGAGAGAGAGAGAGAGAGAGGGAAAAGGGAGAGCGAGAGGGAGAAAGGGAAACTCTAGATCCAAGCGAGCGAATCAACTTGAGTCAAGTTGAATAGGCGAGTCAGCGATCGTGGTCACCATGTCAGGTCACACAGATACGCCTCCGCTGGTGACACTGGAGAACCGGCCGATAACCAAATCCACAGCGCAGCGTTGCATTATAGGATTAAGGAGGGATTGCCGGGCCCCCGGTTTTCATCGTGTATCAATATGGCGATTCACCTAAGCTGCCTCGGGGTGCCTCAGAGGCTCACTTTAACACGTGGGACTTCCTCAAGTGATCAGCCGCAGCTATCCACGCAATCTCACCTCGGAGACCTGACATTCCTCTGGTCTGCTTGAGTGCGAAGGGCAGATCGGGACAAAGCAGCTCTCAGTGTGCTTATTCTAAAGTCTGGCCGTTGACAGACGACCCACCTCAAGTGGCCGCAGACCGAATGCCTGGACGTTTCTTTTGCACGCTAGGCCGTGACGCTGAGAAAAACCAATAGGAGGGTTGCTCAGTGTGATAAATAGCGTAATTTAATGTTACCAGCAAGCACTTGAGGGGATCCTGATTTGTTTGTGATGAGTATTCAGTCCAGCAGTCAGCACTGTTGAAGTGTGCACTAGACAAGATGAATATCTCGGGCTTCTCGAATATCCTGTATCGTCTCTTGATCTCGAAATAAGCATTAACAATTCAAGCACAAGGGAAACCAAAGGTGTAGATAGGAAGGAAAACATACGTCGCCCCTCTACAATATCTCTCTGAAAGGCCTCGAAGGCCAGCGATATGCTTTTGCAGTGGCCCACTTTCACACGCAATTTCTCTCTAGATCCAAAACGCATAGGGAGACCAGAACTCACGCGAGAACGAACCGTTGTTCCTCCATGTGAAAACTTAGACACTTAAGCCTTAATGTAAACAGTCATCATTTATTTAAGCAGGCCATCCCTTAAACATGAATGGGTAAATGTTTTGAATACCGGGGGCTTTAGTTCTTAGCAAGGGCCAAATGTCTCCCCTTGACCTTGCAAATTCAAGCAGGGGGACACACAAACACTTACATGTCATTCGGCACCCTGATTTTATGCCTGATGGAAAATGGTGGTGATGACAGTTCGCTTCGAACACCCTCCCTCCCCTCCAACTTTCAAAAACACACATAGGCACATTAAAGGGCAACACGGGGAATAAGCGCCAGATATTCTTCATTGATCTCTTGGGAGAGGGGAAAAAAAAACAACAAATGTGCGATTGATGGAATTGAGGTTTTTCCTCACTGTCAGACGAGAGAGAGAGAGTTGTGTAGGAGCGGGACCGTTGTTTGTCTATGTATGTTTACAACAACTGTCATTAAAGGCACAAGAAACAAGATGGCTAATGTAAGGCGATCCCTCCCCCTAGCTGAATAATTCATACCAGCTGCAAGGAAGAGAGAGCAGCGCATATTCTTCCTTCCTCACCGCTTGCCTCTCTCACCCTTCTCTAAGGGTCTCTTGGGATGGATGAGTTTCGTTCCTGGTCGCGATGAGTAGCCATTTACCGCCTGATCCGTGCTCCTTAGGCCCGACTCTCTTCCTGTCTCCTGAAACCAAATTTGCTCATTTCAGTCACCTCAAAGCAGACTTGTATGTATATATTTTCAGGGAAATTTGATTGTCGGTATGGATTTTTCAATCGGTCTGCAGATCGGGTTTAGAAATATGTAAACTGTTGTGTTATTTCATCAGGCCCGGCAGAGGAACACATACCTTAGATACTGAACATCCAATACGGTGGAGTGATCTTTAAGCAAGACAAGTCGGACGTAAGTAGATTAAAAAAGCCATAATGGGGAAACAAGTGCCCATTTCAAGTGCAGCCGAAGGAAATTTAAGACCTGGAAAGTTGCATTATAAATTTTTGATCAAATTGACGATATTTTCACACTGGCTAAAGCCTGAAACCTGAACCTATATTTTCTGTCTTTGGTTTCCTTTCTTGAAGAACCCTTAATGTGCCAAAGATGTACTACTTAAGCTCGGGTTACTGTTGTCGGTTTGTACGTTAATGTCTAAAAAGTTCAGATTGAATTTGAATCGACCAATATGCATTAAAACCACTGTTCTTTAATCAAAATCTTATATGATCTGAAAGGGAATGTAACAAAAGCTTCCCATTCTTTCAACATCCTGCTCTTTTTGGCCTGTCTAATCCAGTTGAGGTCTGAATGTGGTCTTTCTTCTCTTACAGCAGTGGAGGGTTACTGCAGGAGATGGACAAATTAGCCCACACCTCCATTCCTGAGCGGGGCTATTGTATATCGCTGCAGTCTGTTCATAGAGTGGAGGGACCTGCACAATGAGCCAAACTTTATTGCCGAGTCTCTCTTGCTCCATTTCAAAGCTGAATTTTAATCAACGAGTTTATACCAGCTTTTCCTTAATTAAGTCTTTTTGATATCAAGTTCACCTTAAATAGATTTGTGGGTAGGTTGATGTTTAATACTGTTTAAATATTCTACTCCTCGTTTCTTTTTTAAGGTCAAACACATGCAATCTTATAATCAGTGTTGGGGAAAGTTACTTCTAAAAGTAATGCATTACAATATTGCTTCACTCTCTAAAAAAGTAACGTTAATTAGTTACTTTTTATGGCAAATAATGTTAATAATAATAATATTTAATAATAGTTAGTTTTTGAATATGGTCAGAGCTTGAGTATTTTGCATTTAATATAAAAACTTCTATTTATAGCAAACGTAAAAGCACACCAAAAGTGTCACGAATAAACCTCAGGCTGAAGAAAAAGTAAATTCACATCTGTGTAGTTCAATACTCTTCAGCAACAAAAAAAAACAAACAACAAAGCACAATTTTTGTCAGTTTTGCTTGTAAGTGTGGTTGAACTGGACCATCAAAGGTCAGCAGCGAACCCATTTGTTAATAAAATGAGATTAGATACATTTGTTTAATTTTTTGCAGGTTTGCGTCATATTCAGACTTTATTTTAATTCATTTTGATGAATACTGAAAAAAATGTTATGAGCGTAAGATAAATTAATGCACATTCACATTTAGTCTAGAACTACACTGTATGACAACTGATTTCTCCCAACATGGGGTCAGGAGACGTAAGAAAACAAAGTAACTGGCATTACGTTTCTGAAAAATTAACTCCGTTATATTACTCTTAAATTAAAAAGTAATGCGTTACTTTACTAGTTACTTGGAAAAAGTAATATTATTACGTAACTTGCGTTACTTGTAATGCGCTACCCCCAACACTGCTTATAATACTAATAACTAATACTACAATTAATACTAACGTGTTTGTAAGAATTATTCTTACCGAAGTTATAGTTATTTGATTCAAATAATGCAGTGTAAACGTTATTATTACAATTGAAAATAATTTTTTATTGTAATATTTTTAAAATGTTAATTGTTCCATAATTTTCAGTGTCGCATTATCCTTCAGAAATCATTACATGCCGATTTGTTGCTCAAGAAACATGTCGTATTACTATCAGCATTGAAAACTGTTGTGCTGCTTTATATTTTTGGGAAACAGTGATACCAGGTTTCTTTACATATTAGAAACAATTCAAATCAACAGCATTTATTTAAAAACCAAATATTTTACCATAAAGTGTTTTTATTGTAATTTTTGATCAATTTAATGTGTTCTTCTCACAAAAAAATGTGTTTGTTTGTTTGAATGTTAGTGCATTCACCAAAAAATAACTTAACAATAACAGAACAAAATAAAAGCAAAATAACCAAGCATGACAATAATTACATTTCAGAATAAAGTACTGATGTCACAAAAACTAAACTGTTTCTAATCAAAAGTACCATAATCTATAACTTTAAAAAGAGAGATATAATTTAAGGAGAAAACATCCGTGTCCATACAACGTTAAGAAAATATTGCATTTCTTTATGTGGAGTAAAATTTAGTGCTCAAGAATGTACAAAAAGCAGAATAAATTAGACTTTGTGTTCATATATATAATTAAGTTTCTTTCTTTTTTTGGTGTTTGAGGTTAAACATAAATATGTAGTAAATTGGAAATAATTGGATTGAGATGACATAATTAACTCGATGATTACAAATGAGCAGCGGAGAAGGGGAAGGACTAAATAAGTTTATGCTACTTTATACTTCTTTTAGGACAAGTGCAATAATTAATAAATGTTTAATATTTTTTGTTTAGTTCGTATTATTTGTACATGTTCAAAGTAACGTCAAAGTATCAGTATCATACTATCAAGTAAATAGCACTCTACTTTTAAGATAGTGGTGGATCAATATTTTATGATGTTCTCCTTTGGAATCTCCCATCAATTAAGATGCCTCTGAACAGCACTTCATTTTCATAATTCAGCTGCCCCAACTTGAACCGTAGACAATGTTGTCGTCGTTCGGGGTCTCCGATGGAATAAACGGCTCATCCTCCAACAGATGTGACTGAAATCGTATTGGGAACACTTGGTGCATTAAGCTCTGAATTCTAAATGAACTCGGGCCTCAGTGATCCAACCCAAGCAGACACTTAAAAACTGACACACAGGAACCCGGAGAAATTACTTAAAGGATCGGTTACGTCTAAAATGATGGAATCAATAACAATATTTTCCCTCAGACCCCATCGCACTGATAAGCAAAATCCTCGCTTAAAAGCCGCATTAAACTTTAATCGGGTGCAGTTTGCTCCGGCGACTGGTAATATCTGGACAGCTGTCTTCTGCCGTGTTTAAAGCTTGTTTCCTTTGCCATTTCAGTGTCATCTACTAATTGCCTTTTCTTTGGGATACATGATCCTACTGAATTCAATCATAGAAGTATGAAACAGGGAAAGGCTTTTTAGGGGGTCGGGTCAGAAGAAAACAACAGAGTCTGAGATGCTCTCTGAGCCTTGGCTACATTTGTCGGCTCCATCCCAAGTGACTTCATTTAGCATCTGATTTCAGGCCATCAAGGGATGGCTATTTGTTTATTGGCTTTTTCTGCATGTGTGAAATCTTAACGCAACCCATCTTGGAGCAGGGCCTTGCTTTTCTTCTTGTCCACTTGCCAATTTCCCACCTACACATGGAACATGCTTTACATGTTTCTCCCCTTTTTTCACATTTAACCGATGGTGTAAAAAAATGAGGAATTTATATTTAATTTATGCTCCATTACATCTTCTATCAGAAAAAAAAGGCCTCATGTATTTGTATTTTCCTCCTCATGCGTGGCCGAACTATGGAAAGCCACATCATCAGTCACCATACATTTGTATTTCAAGTACAATAAATTACTCCTATTGTGGTTTATGACAGATTGTATGTGAGAATCCCCCCAAATGTCGGAAGAGAGGAAGGTGCTAGCTGGTTTATGGAGGCCCCAATCAGTATTTACTTGAAAAGAGAAACTTAGAAGAGGTCGATTTTAGCATCTCCTTCAGGTCTGGGACCAATGCAGGCTGTGATTTCACAAGTGCAACCCAAGCAATCACCGCTATCCCCTGATTGCTTGGCCTGCGTCTCTGAGGATGCTAGGAGCGAAAGATTATCTTTCCCCCAAACTTCCTCTGATTGCCGACTTCGAGAGGCATGCCTTCATCAGCCAACACGCCGACAGAACCTAACCGTCATAATGTAGTATTTATTAAAAGACAGTTCTATTTAAGCCGATCAATACATTTAATCGGTCTGTGCTCTTTGCTGTTGAGGGGTAGAAAGGCTAACAGAATAGATATTCTATATTAACTCGAGCTTCAACAATTTTACCAAAGCATTTAAAAAGGTAATTTTATGCATAGCCGACACATAATCAATGTCTCCATATACATTCCTGTATAGGGATACATTGTAAAAATTGTAGACTTGTAAAATCTAAATCAGTGTTGATTTTTGTGTCACCTTATATTAAACTGACATGAAAACCACACCTGTTCTTACTTAAATAGTCTATTTTATTTATTGCGTTTTTGTGCTACTTGCACACTTTGTATATTTGTACACTATTTTGTATATTTGTATATTATTCTTTTTGAAACAAAAAACACAGTTTATGTAGTTTAGGTTTATATATAGGTTAAATATAGCATCTGATATAGCCAAAAAACAAAAAGAATAAACAATTTCAATTAAATGTATACATAAATTAATTGAAATTAACATTATTGCATTTAATGTTAAAAAAGTATATATATATATATATATATATATATATATAATTTTCTCATTGTGTAAATCCTGAATTTTTACATTGTTGGTAATATAATAACACAAACATAAAAACTAATGTCACTGGAGCTCAAAGCTTGAATTTCTGAAATTTAAAAAAGTAAATGGCATCTAAGGTATTAAGAGGAAGCTAGTCTAAGTGGGCTTCAAGAGGCACCATGAGAACCTGTCTATTTATACTCCTTTCTTAACGGTAGCCATGGAACAGGTTTGATGTATTGCCTTCCCTGTCTAACTCTTCACTGCCTCTCCAGCTCTAGCCAAGTATGAAGATCTTATCAGCTGCTGGTTCCATTGCCCCTGGCCTTTTCAGACCAGCACGGCTTAGTTTACGGAAATCTCTTTTGATACACACCAGTGTATCAGTGCGCAATAGGAAAATGTTGTTCCAACGACAAGACAAAAAGATTATGTATGCCACCAGCTACAAATCTTTGTCACTGTTATTAAATGGAATACAATTTTATTCTTTTCTAATAATGAGAAATCATGATGTTTTAATCTTAAGAAAAAGTAGGACTAATTCAGTTTACGGATTCCAAAGAAGACGTCTTTAAATGACATACGTCTGAGTTAAAGACTACAAACAGCTCCCCCATGGTGAAACTACTTCCTCTTTGCCCATCCCAGGACTGCTTACAAAACGTGTCTGCATAGCTGCTCCCACCTGGTTTAACCCCAACAGGAACTTATCAATTCATCTCTCTCAGAACAGCTCAAGTGGGGGTAATCCTCCCATTGAACTGTTTCAACTTCTCTGGCCATAGACAAAGGATGGGTAAAGGGCTTCTTGGAATTGTCTTGTTAGGACTGAGGATCTTCAAGAGGCTTAAGGCCAAACGCTTTGTAGATGCCATTTGTCTCTCTGCACGTCCAATAATCCTGACTTTTGTCAGGTCATTAGAGCTCATGAGGACCAAAGTCGAGGCTCTGGCCTCTCTGTCCCTCCTTAACCGCACTTAAGGTGAGCCTTAACCCAAGTGTCTCGAGGACGTTTCACTTTCTCCAGCTGTCTAATGGGAAAAGGGGTATATGACAAACTTAGGGACCTTCTGAGGTCAAAAAGCCTGCTTATGTCACAGATTGCAATTATTTGACAATAAAACGAATAACAGCAGCTGTATGTCAACAGTAGGGGTTAGATGTTCTCTTTAATTTCACAGCTAATTTAAAACAGCTCTTAGGCTGCGAGCAAATTAGCATTCTTAGTGGTATTAATTTTCAACATACTTGGATTGTATCACCCTTATAGCAAATGCACTATAGAAATCAGAAGAAGCTCTCTGCATGCCAGCTGTGAGGTTTTTTTTTTAGGATATATTCCAGTATGTCATCCAGCCAAAGCATTTCAGAGTTAGAGCTGAGAGGCAATAAAGTAATTAAAGCACCAGGGGTTCAAACATTCAATATCATTTTCCAAAATGTGTTTAATTAAAATTAATCATTGGCTGCATTATATCGCTACCTGTGGTGAAAAGTGGTACAGTGGTTCTCACTGTAGTCAAGCGTTTCTTTGAAGGTTGGGATTGGAGCTAGCAACGATTTAAGACGTTGCCAAAGAGTCTGAATTACAGCAATCTATTGCAATCTCCTTCATTCCACATTTTCCATTATGATGTGTCTTTTTAGAATCAAATAATTCCTCCCAGTGGGACAACATTAAATCCCCAGCCCTCATCAAATTCATCAAAATGTTTCCGCAGTGCAAACTGAAATTAAAAAATACTTTCAAAAAGGGCTAATGGTTTCTTCTGGCGTATTGTAAAAATGTTAAAATCATTAATTGAACCAGAGCTTGGAAACCTCCTCGGCTAATATCTTAATTTTGTTTGCCCATTAGAATACTGAAAATCACTTGTTAAAGAAACGAACATGGATAAATGACAACTAATGATCCATGAATAAAGACACTTGCTATACTGTGTACTATGTCTATATGCATTTACCTTGCTTTGCATTTATCTAACCAATAAAAAAAACATGAATGTGAATCCACTTCATGCACAAGTAAACTATATTTCTGAAATCAGTGCATTTGGGAAATATGTGCTAGATCCCACGACACAAAATCCAGCAGTAAGATTTTCATTAGCTCAATGCTAGCGCATGTGAAAAAGCAGAAAGAGGAAAACAATCCAAAGATTCTAGACAGAATTTCCTTGATTAAATAATGAAATCCCCCGAAGGCTTCATTTGAATTTCACACAGTACTATAATTAAAACCCATATAAGTTAATGCCGGCTAAAGACTTGGAAGTTTTCTTGCGAACAAAAATCAGCATCACAGTGGCCTCTATCTCTAGTAAATGATCAAGCTGGTCTTGCAGCGCACAACACTAACCGATTTAAAGTGCTATTTCACTACGCTACTGAGGATTTGACCTGCTAATTAGTAACAAAAGTAATGTACGACCACAACAAGCAAATTACTAAACACACAGCCATGATCTGTGACATGCTGTATATAGCATGCGCGCCTTGGTAGTGCCAAACATATGGACACAAATCATGCACTGGATTTCATATATCATCAGGGTGCTTGTAGCTATCAATTCACATTTGTTGCATAAGAGATAAAAACATTCGTAACGCTGTAATTTTCTCAGCCACACTTTCAAAAACACTTAGTGTGAATGTACAAGCATTTATTTCCATGGGAACGGCTTTTAAGTGCAACCTCCTGACCTGTTTCCCCCCTACTTCCTGACTGGCTAAAGATCCAGCCGACTGACGCAGGAACTCAAGGGGGAGGCGGGCTCAGACTAGCACAAATAGACACCTGACCTATTAACAGTTCATTAAGGAGATTTAAATGATTTTGCCACTTTTGCTACTGACCTCCTGGGACCGGGCTCAAAGTTGTTTCCTGCTTGTGAAGGTTGTAAGCATTGTGCGCTTCTGAGAAGCCCTGCCCATCCTAATGAGCTGCATTGTTTCCCTCCTGAGGAGGCCTGTGCTATGAGGAGGCTTAGGGCATTACAGACCGGCTCCTCATGTGCGGTGCCAATGCCTTAATCATCTTTATATCATCTTTCTATCAAGCATGCTTCTTCTATGGCTGGTTGGAGTAAAAATACACATCATTTTCCCACACTCTCAGATTCGATGCAGCCACCACATAATGATGCTCTGTATAGCAGTAGGAGGATTAATTTAATCCATAGTGAAAGACATTTCTATTTCCGTTTAGTTCCTGTTGTAACAATATATTTCCAGCTCATTAGCATGAAATTAAATCTCTCATTAACAACTGTAAAGAGTATGGTCCTTAAATTTGTTTTCGTAATCAACTAAATCCAAGTTACAGCTTGTATTCCTCACCCTTGTCCTCTATGTCCACTCACTCTCAATTAAGTGTATTTAGTTGCCTCACATTTGAGAGGAAAGCCTGCCTTGTTGCCAAATGAGACTGCGCACGTGTCCCGTTCTCTCTCATCTCTGCAGTTAGTCATGGTTTACTCTCCAGTCTAGCACTTAAGAGATCATTAGCATGTGTAACTTCCACCGATGAGGACACCGCCAAACGCGCTTGGGTACATGATGCAACCGAGCGCCTCATGAATAAAACTGAAAGAAGCAATGAGCCTCCATTCACTCTTTCAAAACCGCAAGGCCCTATAAGATGTCATGGAAAGGCAACGAGTGTGTAGATTTGCCAAGAGATTCGTAATAAAACAATATAAGGAATGCCTGGTAAGGGTAATATAATGGATGAATTTCAAGCCGTCGAGCCGTTAAGCACACAGCCTCCCCGGATAAGCAAGGGAGATCAAAGCAAATGAAAGTCCAATAATTCAAGCCTTCCCGAATGTATGAAGACACGAGGTGAATTTGTGTCTGGGGGCCTCAATCAGAGCAAAGACACACCACTGAGCATTCACTTCCCGAGCTGAATTCAGGTTGTTTCAGTCCTACGGAGTGCTGTTTTAAGCAATAAGGTTGTTGTCATTGTCATACTGAGCTCCAGAACACAAAGATCATCCGGTAGAGGGGTAAAATCAATGATTTCCCCAATCTAAGAAGTGAATGCAGGAGAGTAGAAAAGGATCGCTGGCCGTTTGACCTTCTCTGTGTATTAAACAAACACCAGATGGTAGACATTCAGCGAGTCCATTATCTGAGGGCCTGGTGTGTTGTTCCTGCTGCTAAGTCCCACAGAGTCCCACTCCATGGCTGCCATTGAACTGCATGCATGGCAGCAACTCTATCTAAGGCCATGAATACCTGAAGGCCCCATTCAAACCCATCTCCACAACCAAATTCTGATATTAAGCTATCATATTTACATCTCTCTTCCGTAAAAAAAATAAAAATAAAAAAAGCAAGATGACTATGTGTAATGGTCTGTTCAGGTGACGGTGAAACTTGGATGTGTATTAAATAACTTTTCAAGCGCTTCAAGTCATCCTGCAAATTGCATTTATGCTGGCTGAAAGACCCAAGACATCTTGAGAAGCATTCTTCATAAACCTACATCAGATCCCTGGGTATATGATTCCTTAAAATACTTCCAAGTAACTAGAAATGATATGTCATTTCAAAGAAAATATGTAGGGACAGGAATGGAAGAGTCTGAAGAGGCTAAGCTGAATTGGGGAGAAAACATGCTGGGCCACCATTGTAATGGCCCAAATGTAGATGGAATGCCCAGTGTGGAAATGAGAATACAGGCCACAATGGTACAGCAGGGTGCTGATGTGTGTGCTGAAGCAGACGCTTGACGAGGAAGTCATAGCTGGAATCAGACACAGGAGCTCATTCAGAAAGCACTTGTGAAAAGGGTGCAGACGTAAAGGAAAGCTATGCAGACATATGAATGTCTGAGGCTCAGCTTGCTTTTGGATTCAAAGCTTATGGTCGCAGTTGGGGAAAAAAATGTCTTGGATGTTCTAACTTGTAATATCTAGTTTTTGAAATCTATTTATTTATGTTACACAATGGTTTCTAATTATGCAGCAATATTATTAGATATTGTGGGAGGATACACAGTGGAAAGCATAGTTGGCACCAACTTTGAAGTTGTTGGTAGTAGTAGTTGTTGGGCATTATCTTCGTTTTGAAGTTTGTTTTATGGACGTGCAAAATAATAGGATAGGCCATATTAGCATTTGTCGGAAAGCAGGGCTGGGATTTTTTTTTTTTTTTTTTTTTTTTAGCATTTTAATATTTTACGATAGAAAATAATGTGTTAAATGAAATCAAATAGTTGTTTAATAATAAATAAATAAATAAATAAAAATAAATATTTAATCATTGCCGATGATACAAATCTAAACCCTCTAATGAGGAAGTAAATTTTCCTACCTTCAGAGCGAATGAAGCTGGAAGTACAAAGTGATTTTGTTGTTCCCACACCAGAAGATATTCCGTTGAAAAGCGAAATTGTACCCAACACAACACATTAGTTTGGATACGCATTTTTATAAATATAAGTGCTTGGCAGTTGACACGCCATTTTCAAAACGCCTCTGTAACGTCACGAGAAGCCGAACTGCAAACAGCGACGCCAAACAGGTAAACGAGCTAACGATTAGGAGAAAATAACAGGAAATACATTTTTTAGAGACTATTTCTTTGTGTGTGTTTTTCTAAGATATGTAAATAAATAAAATATGTATTTAATTTAGATAAATACGGTTAAATAATCAACATATAATGTAGCGTAATTATTTTGATTAATTAATAATAATAGTAGTAGCCTAGGCCCAGGCTAACTGCAACAGCTAACGTTAAGCCAAGCAGGAAGCCTAAACGAACTAACTAATAAAAATAGCACACGCATGGGAGATCATTTCCTTATTTATTTTATCATCTTCCTGTGCGTGTTTTTATTGATATATTTATTTAACTAAAATAAATACAGCACACGATGTAATAATTCGCTTGCAAATTTTAATAATTTAACTAAGTGGCTTTTATACACCTTCGCAATAGTGACGCCTAACAGGTAACGTAAGGAAAACAAAAACAACAACAAAACCCCGCGAGATTATTTAGCTCATTTATTCGTTTCATCATCTGTCTAAACAAACAAATAAATCAACAAAATTAGGTCTACAGCTTTTAAACTAATAATTTGGGCTTGTTTGACAGGTGCCACACACATAAAAAAATACGCTAGTATTTTATAGTAAATAGGCTACTATAGTGTTTTTCAACCATACAAAGTGTGTATATTGTATATATTATAGCCTAGTATATACTACATTTTGTTAATGTATTCTATAGCTTACTGTGGTATTAACTATAGTGAACTGATTAACAGTAATAAATACTTAGGTATACTTTAGTTTTTACTATAGTAAACTGTAGTGTGTTGTAGTATAAAATCCCCTGTTGTAGAAAACGCAGTACAGTTTTGGGTAAAGTAATTTGCTTATACTACTATATTAGTTGTTATTATTACCACAGCAACTATAGAATTAGCACAACAAATTAATTCAAGTAATTTACTATAATACAGTTCAAAAACACACTAGTGGTCCATTTATTATAAATTACTAAAGTATATTTTTTTTATGAGGCTAGACTAAATAATACAGAATTTGACAATATAGAGGTTGATTTATAGTTGTTTTGTCATCAAGTTGATTAGCTGGAACTTGCAGACATAAAACCAATACATTTTTGTTCCCATGCATGCCACCATGCTGAGCAATATGAAGAATAACTAGTCAAAGTGTAGACAGCGTTTTATTTGTCATTTGAAGAAGTTCTTCCCTTTTTAGTAAATGTGCACTGACCTCTCCAGGTGGCTTTGGGTGTTTGTTGCTTTTTGATTATAATGCAGGAACGCTGGACATTTGAAATGGCATAGTGGTAATTACAGTCATCTAATTACACAGTGTCTGATGTCTGCCTGCAAGAGGTTAGCGCAGAGAGTCCACTGACCCGTCAACTGTTTGCAACTGCAGACAGAACCAAAAGCTGCTTTTGGAATTTGCTGAACTCTAGCATGGAAAAGAATGATATATTTTTATATGCTGTAGCTATAAGTAGGTGACAGCTGAGACAACTCTATAGACTGTATTTATTGGTAGCACAATGTAGAATGCAGCTGGCTTCAGCAGAAAACTATGTGTTGTCTAAGTGACGCCCATCTGAGAATTTGTTTAACCAAAAATACTGAAGTTTCATTTGACAGGTTTTTACAGTGAAACTTCAATGCATGAAGAAAACAAGCGCTGACATGTCCACACAAGTGTGACAATAAGTAGCAATGCTAACACTTATTTGGCTTGCTGTAGAGAATTATGTCTTTGATTTTGACATGGTTTCCTTACTAAGCGTACTGAAATGTTACAACAGTAAGTAACCGCACACAAAATAAAAAATAATGAAGTACAATTTTTGTGTTAAAAAACAATACATATTTAAAATATGATTCGTGTTATGCGTCATTCTGATTGTGAAAAATAGCCTCAAGAAGTAGGCAGTCGCAGTGCCTGAATCAAGAGTGAAGAAAATCCTCTCCATGTCTCTCAGGTTTCTCCGTTTGGGGTTTGTCCATCAACAGAGGCCAATTAGACTGGGCCTGACCGGTCTCTATTAAAACAGAAAGTGTTTACATCAGTTTGGCCAGTGTTTGCACTTGAAGATACTGAGAACCAAACATAACAGCAACATAGATACCCTCTATTATGTCCACAAGGCAAGAGCGAGTCCAAAATGTGGTACATGCTGCAGTGCAATGGCTGTGAAGTACCACACAGAGCATTTTTGTGTTGGTGAGTTAACGGCTTTTCAGCTTTATTAGGTTGGAAATTTCACCTTCTTTTTTTCTCAATAACACTTAGATGGGTTGTTGATTTTCTTAATTTTTTTTTTTGTGTGTGGTTGCTAGCCCTATTCCTCGCTTATATAAAAAAAAAAATACTCATTCTTGAAATTTACAAAAAAGTGTATCTGTTGGCAACTACTGTGGCAAATGTTTTTTGTGTCGTTTCAATGAAGAAAAGCAGCACCTGTGGGATGTACATTTTTCTATTAATTACACATAACATTCGAACACATTGACATCACCGAGGTCTCCAAGCTTGGTGGGTGGCCAATATGAGAAATCATGGTCCTAAACTTCTCTGCTTCTGGTTTCCTTCTCGGTAGTTGTGTGCATATATAATTGAGACCATTGAAGTACATTGCAGGTCCATCTGCTTGGCAGAGAAGTGAATACTAAACCATCTGGGCCTCTACATGCGCCAGAAAAGGGATATGGATAGGTATTGTCTGAGATAGAGCACCTCAGGGGGTACGTTATTCCACAAGGAACACACACACACACGCAACTCGACACATAAACACACACGCACACATTCACAACGATCCATACTGCTCCTTAAACACAGTAATACCAGCGTGCGAAATCTGCTGTTGTTGAACTCCAGATGGAGTGAAATAATTCCGAGTCCCATCACCTCGAGTGATTAGTAAACTCTGATATCAAAGCAAATGATCATCAGTATCCCACTCGGTTAGTACACACAGCCACTGCGCAGCGTAACGTTTGCTCTCAGCCCTTACATTCACAGAATCAACCGTGAATACATAAATGATAACAGACATTCTGTTCCTGCCATCAGTTGGTAAAATGGAGTGCCATGTTGAAATGTTTTCTGCTCGTAAGTCGCCCACCAGCTCTGGGGAGACACACATGCTCGCGTTAAGGGCTTCGGTTGTGGTCAACACAGCGGCTAATTGAACAAATTCTCTATTTTCTTAGGGATACGTGAGACGTTTTGGCAAGGCTGGAGAACTCGAAGAAGCGCAAGGCTGCGGCGCAGAAGGGGGCGCTCGCTGAGGTTTGTTTATTCGCAGGATTATACACATTAAGCATCAGTCTTTTGGGTTCGCCTTCATCCGTTTGGAAATGGATCGTTTTCTTAACCTCAGAGCGACTCTCTGTTCCTTCATCGCAGCAGTGCCAATTCTGAAAACCGATCGTAGTTTTGACATGATGCTGAACTGCTCTCCTGCGGCCCAGGATACATCTGTAAACATTGGCTAAATGAAGCCGGTGGGGTTCTCACAATGAAACACCCCCCGCTCCCACCCCCTCCTCTCTCGATGGCCCTTCCATCCATTTCTGAGGGACTTCAGATATCCAATGGATGTGCTAAAAACCCTGCTGTGTCTGGTCCTTTAGCAGCGGACCTGTCACAAAGCCTCACACCTCGTGGCCGGCTCAGCGGCCCGTCTCTGGCTCCCATCTCTGACATCTGCTCAGGGTTGGGGTTTCATTCAAGAGGGGGGCAGAGGGAGTCAATCTGCTCTTTTAAAAGAGCCTCACAGTGCCCTGGGTGCTGATGGGGAGGAATGAAGAATCCGCACCATTTCTCTTGCTGGCACCACTGGTGTGCTATTCTCCATCCCTTCCCCATCAACGCCACCACAACTCAAAGCCGTCTTTCATATCCTCCCACGGCTCCAGATTGACAGGCATCAGACAGTTCAGGTGATGAGGAGGAGAGGGTGTGAATGGAGATAGAGAGGTGCCATGTTTGAACACTTCCTAAAGAAGCACGCCCGATACTCGGCAAAAAAAAGGCCCCACGCTTCCAGCCCTTTTTGGCAAGTCGACCACGATGACTATTTGAAGACTTGACAGATTGTGCTGATGTGTTTATTTAGTTGAGCAAATGCGGACTGGAGCTGTTTTCAAGCTTTATTTATGTTGCGTATTAACTCGGTCACCAACAGAAATGAGGCAACATCAATCATCCACTTGATGGGAAGAACACTGAAACATTTATTTTAGATAGCGGCATCTGCACGCTTTCTCAAGTGGATGAAAAAGAAATGATCTTCACACGCTGAATAATATGATTTTTAGGAATGCGTGCGACATTTAGTTAGTTTTTTGTAAAAAATGATACAGCTTGCTTTAGAAATATTTAACTGAAATATTTAATATTCCGTCGACAGCACTGACACCACCTTTAGTGTTCCACAGAAGAAAGAAAAAAAAATGAATTGCAGAATTATTTTTTTTTTTGGGGTAAACTAAATAAAAGAAAATAAGACAATGTGTTTACAGAAATAGGATATATGATAAATGGTGCTATGATGTATGATGTAGCATGTAGTCATTAATCATTAAACATTTGGATGTATTTAAAACGCATTGATTCAATGGCTCCAGTGACAGGCTTTGCCACTGTGTCACGGTGAGTGGAGAAGCACAGACACAGAGCTCAGGATTGTTTCACCATGTAATTCCAGTCTCTGTAACTACTTTACCACCTGAACACAAGTGGCATTCTTCTCCTAGATAAAAATCACCTCGCCGCATTTGTAGGACATGTAGCCACTTACTGCTTGTAAAGATTAAGCCTTGGAGCATGACTTTTAAAGGTGGCGGCTATTATCACTCCGTGTATCCGACCGGGAAGGAGATGGGCTGCAAATGAATATTGTCCGGGAGATTTTAACGTGAATGAAAGTGTGTTTGTAATCTAAGTGCATGTGTATTCATTCGTTAGACTAACGGTGTTGGAAATATAATACTGCAGGCTGCACAGTGCAGGTTTGATTGGACAAGCTGTGATTTAGAGTCTCGGGGCTTGAGCAGGACTCTTTTCTGTGGGGGAGAGGTTGAGGGTGCCACACGCAAAAGCTGAAGAACCCATGTAACCAGAAAAAATCCATTAGATAAAGCTATTTCCCTGGCTGATTATTCGCTACATAAAATTATTTCAGTAATAAATGCTTCCAGCAGGAGCCGAAGCTAATAACCACATCCATTTTAGTCCTCATTTTACTGGTTAGAACAAAAGGGCATATTGAATTAAGGCATAAATTCACACAGATTAGTTGAGAGAATATGGCAGTGGGTAATTATTAGGACCTTATTTTACAGTTCTAAAAATGTTATTTACTATGCGATTGAATAAATGGTTATTAAGCAATCAATTTCCAATTGATTGGAGGTTATTAGAAAACATAGAGCTTCAACAAAGAGTCGTAATATTCTTTTTTTCTTTTTTTGTCAGTCATTAGACTGATCATGCTGGGATTTCCAATTGAACTGTCAATTTACCTAGCACAGTACCATGAGCTTTACCACTTTCTGGTTGTTAATGTAATCTAAATATACATTAATTGCTATGTGATTTTGACAGAATATGAATGATATTTCTCAAAAAAAAAAAAAAAAAAAAGAGCCGACGATAACTGATTAGTCCAAGAGAAATTAACTCCTATGGGTTGAAGGATTCATACAGTCATGAAGGGAAACCGAGTTTCAATTATTGTGACATTTGTTGCTTTAAATACAAAGACCGTATCGCTGTGTGTCATCAGTGATTTGACTTTACACATAGAAATCCTTAGGTAAAAGTAATAACCAAGACAAAATGTTTTTGAAACCTGACACAAATTTGTCTCGTAATTTTAACTGAGAGTCAAAATAGCATATACAAAATGTTTAACTTCTTTAAAGCATCATTAATTAGCAGATTCAAATGTATCCATAGAGAATGTATAAGTATATAATATGTTAGCTATTTAGGATTTTAAAATGATCATTGCTTGATACGCCAACAGTGGCAGATTAATATGTGATATATCAAAGTTCTTTTTTTTCTAATAAGACAATTTTGTGCAATTATTGTTTTTCACATCAGTAGCTCTTGTCTTATTTTACATTTCAAAATATTTTCTTTTTTTTTTTCATTGGCTGCCAGCATAACGATTTTGGCTGGAAAGCTTTTGTTTTGAATTAAGACAATCTCACAGTCACAGCAACGGCATTGCATTGAGACATAATTGTCTGTTGAATGTTCCTCAGATTGTGTCCAAACTCGTGTTAGATCTCAGAACAAACAGACAAAGCCTAGTATCACAGACAAAGCCTGATATGTGTGGTTTCAACAAAACTGATGGCAAAACCATTCCAAGTGTGAATGTTTGGCTTCATTTTGCCATGTAAATTTTTTATAATAGTTTACAGAGTCTCAGTTGGAAACATTTATTCATGAATGTCAAAAAAAAGTAATAAAATAAACATACTTCATTAAAAATGGTTATTAAATGCCATTAATCAGATTTCACCTCTGAAGAAGCTAGCTTTGAATTGTTCCACCGTGCTAGCAGTTTTGTGTTTCATTCTGCAACTCCATCAACTGTTAAGGTGTGAGACAAATAACAATACCACCCTCTGGACTGTGATTTTTTTGAAGACTGGAAGTGATATAATGAATCACTTCCCATTAGCGAGGTTTCACACACGTCACAATTATTATAAAGACTCACAGTTTATTTTCAATGAAGGTGACATGATGTATATGTAGATTTAATGTATATATGCTAATATCGGTGTGGTGGTTTACGCAGCTTTCCATGTTTAGGGAGCATTTAGAAGAGTATGTCCAATTACAGATGCCAAATAGCATGATTTACATATTTAGCCCTTGTCACATTAGGGGCAGACACATGTGATGCCTAGTGTTGGGCTGACTGAGTGGGCTATGGAACCATTGCCCTCTAGAGGCCAATTGCCACCTAATATATCCCACTCTCATCAGTGCTTGACCATGTACCCACACCTGTTTGTATGAAATAAAAGTATAGTATTTCTCATGACTGATAATGGTGACAAAAGTGGGTATTTTAACGCGTGAAAACTTTCAGTCAGTATATCAAACCGCATTCAAAAGTGAATGTAAAGAACTGCGGCACAAGCTATTATGTGGCTGAATATAAAATCATCACACTTTAGGGACACACAGTGCCAGTAGAATAAAAATATCCGTGATTAAAGTGTTGTTTGTGCTACTGATTCGTGAGCAATTTGTTCCAAAATTCCCAATTCAAGCACTCTTGTCAGAGCGGGTTTTTCTTTGGCTACTTCTGGTTATACTAAATATATTGGGGTGTATTCACTTCTTGACCATTTTTATAATTCAATAAATGTGTTTGTGGCATGTAAGTTGTATTGAAGCACATGACTATGATTGATGCCGTGACACTTTTTTTTTCTCTCTCTCTCTCTCTCTCTCTCTCTCTCTTTCTCCACCGCAACCTACCTCGTTACAGATTACAGAAGATAATGGGCAGCAGGACAGGAAGGGGAAGAACAAAACGGGGTTTGCGTTTAATTAACTGTGCCTCCTTTGCGATTCGCCAGCGCGAATTTGCCTTGTTTTATGAAGAGAGATCCTGTTTTTCTAATTCGTCCCCCTTTGTTTCTCAGACAGGGAACGGATCTGGCTCTTTGGGATATTAAATAGAGAGCTAATTCAAGTGGAGGGGCTCTTTCTCTGGTGCTCTGCTCACATAGCTGGGCTGGGCTCACTGGGCCCTTTTGTGTGCTGCCCCTCACCGCATGTGTTCTCGCTCTCCCGGCTGGTCAGATTTTTTTGTCTCCGCTGGATAATCAGCTTGGAACGGTCGAGTCAGATGTGGTGGGAACTGGGCCTGCTTGAGGCTCCTCTCTGAAGGTGTTTGTTGTTAAATAGAACAATTCGTCTGTCTCTTTAGAAAGCCTGACAAAAGCAAATACTCCCTGCTGAAAATTTTCTTAGCCCGTCACACAAAGGCTCAAGTTTGTTTAAGAAATTGCTGCTAAAGAAAGCGTCAACCCATTAAGGTAATTATATGGAACCTGTGTCCTATAAAGGCTTAATTGATGTTAATGTTTGTCTAATTGGGGATTCAGGGAGAGCAAAGGACTAAAGGTCTTCATAGCACTTTCAGGCGAGCCTCTGAAAAGGGTCCTTCTGGTTTTCACACTTCCCACAATGGCTGCCCGTCTTTCTCACATTACTGCCTGTTTTCAGCTCCTTCCAGCATTCTGCAGCACTACTTAGAGCACAAAATAAGGGTGAAGAGCCATTGTCTGGTGCAAGCACTTCTCAAAGAGTGTTCCTGACAGGGATTGTTAGAGGACTCATGTTGAAGACAAGGGGGAGTGAGGGTGAAAGCCACTGTCATGCACTCTTGTCATGTCTCCGGTGTGCGGCAATGGGGCTCCTAATTGCTGCATCTGTTTTTTCATAGCGCCGATTCATTTAAACAAATACTTCAGTCATCACCTCCTGTTCCTACACTGAGCCCGAGTTATCCATTGTGAGCGTCAATGCATTTGCATGTGTTTGTGTGTGCAATCGAGGGGAAGTATTTGTTTAAATAGTACATTTTCCTTGTACATCTTTTAATAGCAGACTCCGTCGCTCTGGCTCCCGCGCGATCCCCCCGCTGACGCGAGCGAGACGCGCGTTTCGTCACCTCGGAGACGCCCCCTGGTTTTCGCCACCAAACTCGACGGAAACAATGCCGGTAGATGGGCAAAAACAAACACGGTGTTTCCCTTCCCTTAACGCTTAACTGATCTGTCTTTAAAACACTCATGAGGCTCCGTTCCAAACTCTTCAAATATTTCTCTTGGCTCTAATTGCTAAGGTCGGAGTTAACAATCAATGCCATTTCCACACATACAAGTTAAAATAGGGGCAGCGGTGAATGGCAAACTGATTGTAGCGCTGTCAGCCTCCTGCATGGGCTCTTTCTGCAGATGGGGAGTGAGAGGGATGGAGGGGGAGCGGCAAAGGCACTTCATTTAACTTGCACCAAGCTGATTGGAGTGGAGAAGGCAATTCAAATCTCGAGTGTAGTTCCCATTGCATTGCCTTTCCCCCAATCTCACCCCATTTCCGCAGGCCTCCTGTCAGTCAAAAAAGCACACAAGGCAACCTTGGCAGATCTCTCGGTGGTGCCCTCCATCTCAACACAATAGCGCAGTGAAAGACCTGGCCTCCGCCAGACCCCTGAGTACAGACTCTATATGAAGTCAGCAAAATTAATGCCGTGCAATAACACAATATGCTAAAAGGAGCTCTGGTTGAAAGTTAGGAAGGTGTTTGTTCCAAAAGATAAAAGCTGCTTATCTCAACCATTCAACTGGCCATTTTTATAATTGGTGTAGTAGCTAGAACAAATGACTAAAGAATTACCTTTATAATAACGAGTCACAATTTTGTGACATTTTATTTGTGCATGTGCTCATAAATATCTAGATTTGTAATTTGTCACTATCAAGAAATGTCATGCTGTTTCTTTTTATCACTCTTGATGACTACTCATGCATATGAACTCTTCAGTAGCCCATAAAAACATTGCATGCATGCTGTCAAATCGATGCACACACAAAATTAAGCAATTAAAATACAGATGATAAAAAAATGTCAATCACAATATTTAGCTGGGACAATTATCTAAAAACCTTTTCTATAATTAGCCAGCACATTCTTCAAATCCCTCAGTTCAAACAGTAATTTTTTTTACGATTTCTCGTACACGTCTGCTCCCTCAGTTACCCATAAATGCATTGCTGCACTTCAGTGAAACAGACACATGCAAAATTAAAATTCAGATGATAAAAACATGTCTCTGTCATAATGTCGTGCCTTTCCGGGAGTAACTCAATCACTGTATTTTGTTGGGACAATTATCTGAAAACCTTGTCGACAAAGTGTCGCATTACTCATCAAAGTACTTTATGGGTGAATAATGACCACAGGTTGTGACCTCCGACCCCACTAGACGACCTCTAGAGATACACGCGAGTCAATTTCACAAAGGTTTGCTGCCACGCTATTCCCTAGCCCTGCTGCTTCAGAGCAGAAATCTGACTCCACAGCCATAATCACTTTAGTACTGTTTTTGCTCTTGGTAAGTGGACAAAATATTTGGATGATCTTAAGCAAGCACAATAATTGAATATGTGATTTGGTGGTAGCAGGTGTTTGGAATCTTGAGCTTGTCTTTACATAATGAAGCATTCTGTAAACAAAAGCAAGTTGTTATGTTGCTTCGGCATGCTGGGGATATACTCAAATGAAACAACTAATTTTCTTGATAGCATACTGTAATCATGCTGTTCCTCTACCACGCACTGTGCTGAGTGGTGTGATGCCTATTAATTCATTCTTCCTCTCTCCGGTGGGAGAAAGAGCCCTCCCCTCCTCTAGTAAACTGCTATTATTCATTACACCTCTATAAGTACAAATAATCGCCAGGGTTTGAAAGAGAGAAATAATTGTTGTTATTTGCTTTGATATGGTTGAAGTGTGGCTCACACTTCTTAAATGGCTCGGAACATGCCTGTTTTAACATGCACTCGTTCATTTGTGTCACCGAAGGGGGATGGAGCCTTTGAAATCACCACTCAAGCAGGTAAGCGACGCCTTGATTGAGCACTGACAAATAATGTACAAAACCAAGTTTTCCCAAAACCCACCTACCGATCTGGCCAAACTCGACCGACAACCGCTTTTAAATAAATCCAATCATTCAATTTGGCATCACGCATGTTACCAATCCAAAGTCGTGAAGAAATCACCTAACCCTGAGAATTAATTACTGACTTGTCAGAACAAGGAGCTGCACTATTACTAAGCTATCGACCTCCAAGTTGCCAAGCTACCTTTTAGTGGTGATTTCGCTGTACGTATGTTGCAGTTATGTTTGTGGAGCTGTCTAGCGACAGGAAGGGACTTTAGAATTACGCTTATTTTTGCTTGGAAATTCTTTTCAGCTGCATGTAAATTTGAGCCATTTAATGCTTATCTTAGCTAAGCGATAGGAGTTTTGACATGAGGAATCTGACACAACGTGTCTAAATGCCTCAACTTGATTGTATGGAAACACGTGCTTGATCGTATGTATATGAATTAGTATAAAGGATGCACAGATAATGCAAGAGAGTAATGAGCGAGGTACAATTACAAGCGCATTAACTGAGAAGCTAACGTTTGAAATGAAATCATTCTGCATGTTATGTGAAGTAATTATCTCAGACGCTGAATGGCAGTAGAATAGTGTTTATTTATTTCTTTAAATAGGTTCTTGCGCTTTCACCTTTTGGCTTCAGTGTGACGCTTGAAATATGCGGTTTCCTCCTTGTAGTCATTCAATATCATCATCTTTCTTTCTCACAATGACACAGAGCAAGGACAAAGCCCATGGGTCAGATCCCCGTTGCTCTCTGCTTGTCTGGGAGGGGCATCAATTGGTGGTCACTTGCTACACACTCTGTGACTTCTTGGTCCTGCACCTGTGGAGAATCCCCTCTGTGAGCTAAGAAAACAAAACAAGAGTCAGGTTAGAGGTCAAGGGTCAGAGGGTCACGAAGAGGAAGTTGTTTTTTTCAAAACGGCAAGGCACTTATCACTCTCATCTGATTTGACAGCCATCTGTCAGTCATGGCATTAAGATACTTGTTTTGCCCCAGTCTATGTTTATCGCTGCAGACGTGATGCTATTTGACAGAATTAACTCTTGCCACTCTGTGCTTTTCTCTCACAGTAATTGGATGGGAGGGGAAAGCATGTCATATAAACTTAGCATATTTAACAGATTTTAAAGATAGCATGAAATATAACAATGTCGAGAAAAATTTCTGTTTTAAAATTAGAAGGAGAAATTTAATGCGTCTTGCTTAATTGTACATGTCAAAGCTAACATACAGGCACATTCTCTATAAAAACGTCACGGTTTATTTTTTTTTTAGGTAATTGGATTTAGAGCTGTTTATTAATTCTACAACAAGCTAGCTATATAAGCTTAAGAAAGTGTGAAATTCATGTAACATGTAAGCAGCTGGCTCAAACACATCAACAGTCCACTCTGTGGAGGTCAGATCCCCCGGGACCACTAGACCCTGAGAAGTGAGTGTTTAACAGTAGCATGACTTCTTCATCAGATGGCTTATTCACGGAAATTAATGGGATAATAACCTGATGAGCGATTGTCATGAGCTAACTCTTGAGTTATCTTCTTTTAGAGAGGTTTGACTGATGTGAGCAATATCCTCAATCCATATGTAATTCAGAACAATTTAGAATGACGTTGCAAATGCAAATGCCATGGTTTTGTTGTTGTTGTCTTCTGTAGAAATACATGTAATGCATGTATAATCTAAAAGTTTGGAATGGTTACAATTTTTGTATGTTATAAAAATATGCACAGCAAGGCTGCATTTATTTTATTAAAACATATACATATATATATATATATATATATATATAATCTATTGTTAAATATTAATTAAATGTAAAATGTTTTCTGTTTTGCTAGATTAAAAAAAAAAAGTCTTCCTTTTTTAGTTTCACAAAATTCATAAGAAATGCTAATGAGCTCAATAAATATTTATATACATTTTTTAATTATAAAAAGGTTTATATATATATATAGATATACACACACACACACCGTTTTTAAGATTTAATCTTGTAGCTTTTCTTAAATGCTATTTTCTCTCCAGTGTGCAGCAGAAATAAGGGAAGGAGCTTTAATGAACTTTCTAAACTGCACTCAGGGGAGTGTTGGATTGGATCAGTGGGGGCCTGGGAAAGTCGAGCATGCCTTCGTGTCAGGTGAAGTGACAAAGTATGGGTAGAGGCTGCTGAAGACAATGAGTAGTGACCGTGCAGGTAAACTCGGCTTTGGAACAGAAGACATTGGATTAGCGGCAGCTGCAAAACCCACGCATTTACTCAGCTGGCACGTCGATATCGAGTTTCACCCGAACAATGCCATGTGTTTGGAAACAAACATGACTCTCAAGCATCTCAAATGCATCTCTGCTGAATCTTTAGGGAATATAAAACCTATAAGTACTGTTTTTACAAAAAGAAGGCTGACTTCAAGTCTTTGCTTTAAATGTTTTTCAATTGTACCACATCCACTGTTTATTTGGGACTTGGGGTGTGGACTGATCACCTAATCTGGTTCTTGATATTCTGTTTGCATTGTTTATCATGATACACACTAGAACTAGAAGTGTTTATAAAGTAATCACACATAATTGTTATTGCCAGCTTCCTCGACTTATGTCTACTTTATATAAAAATGGCAGATAAGTTTGATAAGACACATCTGTATTTTTGCCTTTAGCCTGCAATAAGAGGAAGTGTACATTCCAAATAAAGCAAATAAAAAGCAAAAGCAAGCAGGTCTTGCAGCCCTTTTGCCATCTGCCACCGATTTTAGCAAAATTACCCAGTGAACTGTTTGCTAAATCCTAAAATAAATAAATAAATAAAATGTTTACTTTATGCTCCTTAATTACAGTTGAGGATAGTTTCAAACTTTGTCACTACATTTGAATACAATCACAGAAAAAAAACACTTTTTGCAATGTTAGGCACAAATTAAAAAGCAAACATGCTTCCTTTTTACAGGAAGAGGCTTTTACAAAAGACATTACATTTGGCTATGCTATGACAGTCATCCTTGCCTTGGGAAACATCCTTGGGAAAAAAAAAGCCTAATTGGTAGAGTGCCGTTTAACCCAAACTCTCCCACCAATATCAGTATCTCAAAATTGTGGGAATATAAATTCTCATGAGGGAATACGTGCGAGAGAGTCAAACACTTACCGCACCATTATTCCAGGCTCTCCCATCAGCCTCTGTGTTTCTTGACAGCAAATGTGAGGGGAGGGGTTCTGCTGGTGGATTCTGGGATGGTGACACCTGCAGCGCCTTTGAAAAGCATGCTGTTTCTGTTCACCCTTGAGTCTGTGGATGTTGTATGGAGGTGGAGAAAGGAACCAGGCCCCTTACCTGTGCAAGACCAGGGACTCTGGCCGAGCCGGGCCTTGGTTGGCAGATTGGTAATGAGCGGCTGTATGTGGTGAGGCTCAGGCACAGTACCGGCCCCCTGGGGGAAATGTGGTGCAGGATAATGAGAGGGCTGAAACTCTTAATGTGCCGGTGATTCATGGAGACCATCCGTCCGGATTACCTTTCTCACTGTGTGCACAATGTGGACAAGGATTCCCAGGGTTAGGAACAACACCACCAGATTGGCGCAGCAAGCCCTCGGGGAGATGGGCCTTTCCCAGGGTACAAACACTGTGGTGCACGTTGGGTTAATATGAACCGTAAATACCTGTTTGTTCCAAAATGCAGTCGCAGAAAGGTGTGGAACACAAACACAAATAACTTTAAAAGGCCGTAGTAGTAGGCGAATGTCGAGTGTCATTTTGACACCTCAGTGTTGTCCATGTTTGTATCTATCTATCTATTGCCTTTTAACTTCAAAGATGTAAAAGTTTTTTTTCTGGATGTGTCAAACCAACCTTTAAATTTGGTCATCTGGTTAAATTTATAGTTACATTAATTTTCTTTTTTAGATTTATTTCAATTGTTTAAATTAAATGTCAATTTTAATCCAGGGATTTAATGTAATTGTATTTGTATTTTGTATTTGGAACACAACCCCGGTTGGAGCAGGAATGGTTCAAATGTTAGGTGGAGATAACATACATGTTAAGTTTGAATTTGGTTTCAGCTATGCTTTTCACTGAACATATTAGTAGGGACACTATTCGGTAACACTTTAGAATAGCGGATGCTTGTAAGTCATTTATAAGTGATTAGTTAATGATGAAATGTTAATCTACAAAA
>JAUMHQ010000078.1:10852026-10873717 GCA_032361165.1 Enteromius paludinosus | reverse complement strand
GAAGCCGCACTAAAATTGCCCTGCTGTGCAGAGGAAGGCCTTTAATCTCCCACCACCACCCTCTGCCAAGTCTGTAATCCCACTAATCTCCACCACATAGCACGCAAACACGCAGAGAATCCCTGTGCATCCATTCTGCCCAATCCCAGCAGAGCGTGCCCTATCCGACAGCATTCGCCGCCGTTAGTACGAAGGGGTGGTAATTTATTTGGGGGATGGGTTTCAGTGGGCGGAAATGGACCCGGCCATCACTCCACTTCCTCTATGAGCCCATTGCGTGCAAGGCTGGAGCATGTGCGCCGGTGCCAGCTATTGAATTCCCACCACAGAGGGACTTCTCAGTGGTCCAGGCAGTGGGCTCTGTCAACCCAGAATAACCTCATTTAGCAACATGTTGGGTGTGGCGGAATAACAGGGCTATTTTTGTTTCCTTGCTTCGCTAGAGAAAACAGTTTACACAGCCGGATGACCGATCTGTGCAGAAATTTGCATGAGCCTCTTAGCCGCGCTGTTGCCCAAACAACTCTGAACTGATAAACATAAACATAAAAGCATAAGAAGGGATTAAATGAAGTCTTTGCTATGCGTTGGAGATCTGAATAGGTGGACCAGACGTATACCGTACAGTATTTCAGCCACTGTAAATAGTAAAGGGTGATGATGTAAGGAATTAAGAGTTGGGGTTTGTGTGAAATGAATATCGGCCCCACGTTCCCCTTCACTGACTCCCTGACATTTCTCTGAGCCATGCACTTGAAATGTTGCACTGTAATTGATGTTGATCCTAGCATGTGTGCAGGCTGCTCTACAAATTAGGATGGAAAAGGTTATCATAATATTTAGCTAGTCTAATTTATCAGCTGAGCAACTTCCCAATGAAGAAATTCAGAACATAAAGAACATAATATTTTAAGTGAAAATAAAAGTTTTCGGGTGTAAGCTAACTTCGGGTGAAGGAACAAGCAGGCCATGAAAGTTTGCTCTCAGATGAAAGTTTTGTCAGAACTCAAATAACCTATTCTGTTTGATAGGCACAAAATAGTTTGTGCAATATGGCCATACCCTATAAAAAAAATTAAATCCACTAAAACTGTAGTTTGAAATCTTATGTTTAATTGCTACTTTACATTTTAAGACAAAAATTGCATCTTAGTGCAAAGTGGTGTCAAAGTGACAACCTGCAATGATGAGTTTATTGCACTTTTTAAAACACTTTGGATTTAATTTCTAATGAAGAAAATCCAACCTGATCTCACGGTAATTCGCACGAGGTGGCTAATTCATATACATCGTACATATTTTACGAGTTGCCAATTCGTATGAATTTGTACGAATGGCCTAAACCTAACCCCGCCCCTAAACCTACCCGTTACGGAGTTTTAGACTAATCGTACAAAATCGTGGTCTGGAAACTGTGTTGGAAAATCACGTTGAAACTGAAGATAAGACATAAAAAACCTTAAATGACTGTGACAAGTTACACTGATGAACACAAAAAATTCATAATATAGCCTAAAAGAATAAATAAATTTTTGCAGTATGCAAAAATACATACGAATGATTGATTACATGTATAATTATTGTGCGTTTACTATTAATATGTAGAACATGTTTTTATTTTTTTCATAATTTTTTCCTTGTAAAATATATTTGTTTACACATTTACTTTAATATACCCGTTCTTTATGTATTTGCTCTCGTTTGTCAATACCTGATCTGTATCAGTTTCTATTTTGGCGTCCCCTAGCGTTCTACCTTAACACTGTAATCATTGTTGATGAGACATACGTACGTTTAAAATGTCTTGAAGTCATTTAAACGTCATGTTTATTAAAATAAATGTACATATTTTTAAATATTTGTACATTACCAGAAAAATTCCTTTTATGTAAATGAGGATAAAACCAAGCATAACATTAGTTAAATATTGTATTGTTATGAGTATGGTCGTCTGTATTTTATTTTATACCATGTACATTTTATTCTTAATTTTGCTTACTTAAATTGTATTTTAGTATTAAAAATAGCAACGTTTTGATTGAGTTTAAAGCTGTCCTTCGGTAAGTCTTTTTCTTATATTATTAGACCGGTATGGCTACATCTCAGGTCATATTAAATTCAATATAAAAGCAAAACATATTTTTCTAACATGTTTTAATCTTTGTTTAAATGTTCTTTGTTTTGATCATAACTGGGGTTGACGAAGCTGTCGCGCGCGTGTACTGTAGCTCACAACTGCACGTGCACGTTTAGCAAACAGAGACCTGCCACGCACAACAGTGACTTGTTTTCATATAATCAAGATTTAATTTGATGGGTCGCTTAAGTCAGTCCAATATAGCGAGACACTTCTGCTTCAAGGTAAAAGATATTATGGATAATACAGTCATAGAAAACTAAAACATTGCTGTTAAAATAAGTCCATTTACGACAAAAAGCCTACTGTTTAACAGATTATAACAGAATTGCTGCTTTTTATATTTAGATTTTTGAAAGTATGCTTTATCGTTTGAAATTAATATCACACAAAGAGATGAAGCAGCCTAACTGTTTGACTCGTGAACTGAAAAATCATTTATTCGGCAATTTTTTTTGCACCGTCTGGTTTCATGTTTGCTGCTCAACACGGAATCGGGGAAAATATTTGCGTGTTTTGTCTGACAGAACCAAATAATTCAGACGTGCGAAACTATTATATTTGTTTTCCTTTTGGTGAAATTGTCTGTGCCAACGCAGCCAGGATGAAGAAAAACGGAGTTACTACGGCAACAATCCTTTCAGGATATATCTCCGTCTCTCTCCTTTTTTTTTCTTCTTTTTTTTAAATATGCAATTGCAGAACATATGGTTACTCACTGTCAAAGCTGTGATTCTTCATTTGCATACTAACTATTTTCCGAGTACACATTCCCTAGAAAACATGTGCAACTCCAGCAGATACATCATATATGAGAGGGGGGAAAGACAAATGTGTTAATAGAAGATCTACTAAGGCATAATTTAATACATTTATTGCTTTTATATTACTTGATTATTGCCCCTTCTTGCAGGAAACGCGGATATTACATATTTTAACGCTGTTAATGTATTTGTTTCTTAACTGTTTTTATTGTTGAGAAATAAAAAAGTTCTTCACTAGTTTGTTGAAATCTCTTATATGTGGGAATTCTGCTACACTTAAACATTTTAAGGCTTTATTCGTTTAATTTAAAGTAAAGCTTATTTAAAATGAATAATAGAGACATTTGTTTTCAGTAGACTATTAGAAAAAATATTTCTCCATCAGTATTGCCAATGGACTGTTTGATCACATGTATTTATTCGTTTTTTTTAAATACCAAGAAATCTCATTTTATTTTCCACTATAGGTTCTTATTTTTGGATGTTGTCAGCCTAGCTGATTTTGATTTAACGTTTGTAATCCATGTGTTCAATCGAATTTCTTGTTTTTAAATTAGATATGACTCATATACAGTACATTTTCCTTTTGGTCGTGTAACACCTGCACTATTGGCTCTATTCTCCATCTATTGTGGGGAGGAGTTTGGATGAGAGAGAGAAAAAACAGACTCAAATCATGCGTAACTCGATAGACAGCCCATCTGTAAGATTCTTCCTTTCTTTCAGTCTCAGCTCGTCATCTCTCGTCCAGGAATAGGCTGATGGCGTTGTGTAAATGATTCATAAAGACCGACTGCTGTTTTAGAATGGGACATTTTCGGGGCTTTATCATTACAAGTTAGGGCATTTTGCGTTTTCCAGACAAATATACGTTTGGAAACGAGCTGGATAGCCTATATGTAGCCAACAGCCAATACAGCTATTTTAAAAATATAAATGGTAAAATTAGTAAAAAAAAAAAGAAAGGTTAATGATTTAGGTTACGATAACAAATGTCGCGTAAAATAAGTAGCACATGTTTACATTACAGGCCTACGCAAGTAAAAATCTGTTTAAAACAGACAGTATTCACCAAAAGGAATAAAACATGAATTAATTAAATAATGCAGTTTCTTTTTACACTTCGGGGTAATACGGGGGCTGAACATATAGGCTACATTTAATATTTTAATTTTAAAAAGACAAAATGTTTTTTAGCTGAGCTGTCATACATTAGCTGAAACAATAATAGATTAAGGCTACTACGAAAATCTTGTTGACCAAAAAACGAATTTGTTGTGAAAAATCAAAACAGGTCCATATACCAAATACACTGTAGCCTACGGCATATATTTCCCTCACAGCCTCGTTTTCAATCAAGAAAAAATCTAACGCAGCTTTATTCTCTTTCTTTTAAATAGCTACTCAAAATATACTTCCTGATTACAACTTCCCACATAAATACTCACATGTGGTAAACAGGCCAAATCATTACATTACTTGATTTTGGTTGTATTAATTTTATCTGCCAATCTATTTCTGTAGCCGTCTGTAAAATATTGTATTGAGACGTTTGTAGTGTCCCACCAGGCTTTAATGCTGCATAAGCATACAGCGCCATCTGTCGATTAGGAAGCACTCTTCCTGAGGGCAGACAGCAGATAACACCTTCTTGATTTGGCGATGAAGCAGCGGCGTGCCAAAAACACTAGCCCACAATATATGATCTTTTTCAAGCACTGTGGCTTTATCACTCACCTTTGGGCTTTTATCTTCCAAACTGCCATTCTGTGACTTGCACTCATTCCAGCCCATAATTATATAACTAAAGAAATATTTTGTTCACATTTAATCAGCCATTTGGACAGAATTGCTGATATCAGTGTTACACTTCTAATCCTCACTTAAAGGGAGCACTAAAAGAAACACGCTGAAAATCTGTCATGAGCACATAATACTTTATGCGTACACAACCAGCTGCACTTTATTATTCCAACATCTCTGAAGAAAGCAAAAGAAGGAAGAAAAAAAAAAACATTTCCAGTCCACAGGCAGTGTTGTTTTGTTGTCTTACACTTGCACAGAACACTAACATAACCAACCCCCAAAACACCACACACACACACACACACACACACACACACGCTACATTCATAAGCACATAAACACAAAACCACAAAAGCTATAAATGCTCTCTGCTATATATTTGTCAAGTAATCGTCACCACAAATTCTTTGTGGTGGTATTTCTTAGCAGAATAGTTTAGTTAATAAAAGACATTATAAGTTAATTTTAGAACACATTCCTTGTATGTTAAGACTTCATTTGTGAGTTATGCAAATACTGTTGATACAGTGTTTTCGACTGTGTAATGGCAAAAATGCTAATACATAATTGTATTCATTGATTAAGCTAAAAAGTCATTAAGAATTCATAGATCAACATGTTCATGTTCATAGAAGTTTGTGCAGTTGTCTTGTTAGATTTTTTCTTATACTGTATATTTGGTTATGATTGTATGTCTATGTATGGATAGATTGGCTTTTGTGGCTTAGGCACTGTGTGTATAGTGAAATTTGTGCTTGATCTGTAGTGTACTATTAATAAAATGAAATTGTGCAGAACTTCTCTTAGGATTTGTCAAGGCATTTACATTTGGCTAAAGTGGTGATTTTGCAGTATACGGTTGGCTTGAGTTCCGCTGCTGTGCCCTTAAAGGGGCAGGCAGCAATTTACAGAACACTGACTCTGTCACTGAGCATGCTCATCACGAGATCGTCTGGCTCCACCTGTTCACGGACATCGGCATGAGGGTTGATTAAGTGGGCTGGGTACTGAAGGCCATTTTGTTCGGCAAAATGCTCCCAGCGCAAATCATCGCTTTCGTGAGTGATATATCGCTCCTGCATTTTGCACTCCAAAGTCCGCAGGTCCAGCCACATCTGGTAGTCCTGTCAGAAAGATATATCTTTAGGGATCGAAAACATTCCAAACTGTTAGATAAAAAATTATTTATTTGTCTGCGATTTCAGATTGCAGTGCATTTCCGTTTTTTTTTTACAGAAGTACATTTTTTCATTGTTTTACTAATCTTTTGTACTTGTTTTGACATGTTGACTAACACAAAGCAAATATAAAGTACTTCATTGTAATATTCAATTTCATATTTTTAAATGACAAATCTGTATTTACAAATATATATTATTTTTCCATAAATGCTTGTGACTACATTCATGACTACTTAGTCCTACTAAAGTGAATCAGAAAAAAGTCATAGTTCAACTAATTGCATGTGATCAATTTAAAATAGAGTACACTTTCATTAGTGATTAACATGCAGTTAAGTGTCTAAAAACATTACATTCAGTTCTCTGTTGATTGTTTCTTTGTTTTTCAAGGGTTAATTTAAAAATGTAAAAATAGTAGAAATGGAAGAAATTATTGCATGGGCGAAAGCAAACATGAACTGCGGTAAAATATATTTTTCTAGTTACTATAATTTTCTTTAAAATTTCTAGTTTCCTATAATAGAAATTATAAATTAAGATGACCGCTCACTGGCAGTGAACGGTTATTCTTTCCTTGGCAAGACGTTAATATTCTCTTACACAGACGCGGGGGGTAACTGTGCCCCTGTTTCAGTTGCCTAATGTGACTGTGGGGGGAAACAAAAAGTTTGTTGTGTGCATATCATAGTTTTTTTTCTTTTTTTACGCAGGGCATATAAAAGTCATTATCTTCTAACCTGTAACCAGGGATGGCTAAGAGACTTGTCCACGCTGTAGCGCTTCCTCATTTTGACTTGCAGCAGGTTATTAATGAGGTCAATTGCTGTAACAACAAAACAGGTTGTCAGTGACCAGACTGTGGTGGAAAACCTGAAGGATTTTGTGTCCAGAAGGATAATGAGCAAAACCAACATCATGTTAACATCATTTCAGGGGTCACAAATTTCAGAGACACTCCAAAGTTTCTTAACCTTGAGGCCTCCGCGCTTTAGTCTAAGGGATCGTTTGGCATTATTCACATGAATGGGTCGTAACAAAAATTGAGCACGCTCTCACAAATCTCTTTTCTTAACCTTTGCCCTCTCTTCTCTTCATCTTTTCTGCTCCCTTTCCTTCTCTTTCACCTCTCTCTCTCCCACATCTACACAGTTTACCATTCGCTTAGTAGATGGGTAATCATTTAATGTTACTACAGTACACTGTTTTAAAAACAATAATTTGGAAGAAAATGCAAAAATATAAATGTGTATTTACCATTGCACATGCATTTAAATGCATTGCAGCAAAAGAAATAACCTAACCTAATTTGTTCTGAAATTTCTCCATATGTTTTGCAACTTGTTTTATGAAGCAGATACTCTTTGTTATGGCACAATATTTTCACTTCACAGTAAAAAGAAACAAATTCAATTAAACTAAGTAATTGTTCCAATGGCCATACTTGATACCAACCAAACTATATTAATAAATAAAAATCTGTGTGAATAATTTGTTCCAATTGCTTGTGTTCTTAAGTAAGTAAAGTGAGGTCTCTAGTTCTCTTGTTATTTTAATGAGGAAGAAGGAGGGCATTAGTGAATAAACAGGGTCAAAGGTGAGGGCATCAAAAATCTAGTTAAGGTAATGAGACGAAGGTCAGTTCTATTCATACAGATTGCATATGACTTAAAGGTAAATATTACCTATCGTAGATCTCAATTCAAGCCTTTACTTTGAATTAATACTGACCGTATCTTCCTAGACCATAACCCATAAGCTATGCAGAAATGATTTGGGTTGAGGTCATCTCTGTGTACAGTCACCGGGCGGCGATAATTAGAGCTTCAGTAGAAAACATCAAACTGAAGTATGACTTCAAAACAGAGTTAAGCATCACATACCTCGGTGGAAATCAGTAGCAGGCTGGCTAGAAATAGCCTTTCTTGTGCAATGAGGTCATATTCGTACGTTAGCTAGTGGAAGTTAATTAGTAATAACTAGTCTAATAAGGTTATTCGCATACAGCTAGCCATGTGAGGTTAGATTCACAAAATAGCTCTGTGCCCGGATTAACGCCTACATTTTGAGGATTAACACGTATTGGATAATAAATCGTTGACAGATTAGAGAGGTTAATACAGCTTCTGACTTAGTTTAAATAGTTATTTTAATATTTCACAACCTTTTTGATGTATTTACTGCAAAATAAAGGAATAGTTTGGCTGAAAATTCAAATGTATTACCTCAGCAAAACATGAATGACTTTCTTTCTTTCCTCTGTGGAAAACAAAAGGCAATTTGGCAAAAAACTGTGTCTGTATCTTAAAGTCAAGGAGGTTCAGAAAGACACTGAACTAGTGGTCGACCGATTATCGGTGCCGATATTAAGCATTTTTATAGTTATCAATATCTGTCATTTTCAAAACCGATTTGCAGACCCTTGACATATACAGTAGTCAACATAAAGTGGATCAAAACCTTTGTCCTTAAACCTAAAACTAGAATGCATTCCAATCTTAGGTCAATTTGATGAACTTTTTTTAAATCCACTGACTAGTGTATATCGGTTCAAAATGATCTGTCTACTTGATATGTAATAACTCAATACTGGCAACGGCCCTGAAAAATGCATATCGGTCAACGCCTGCATTGGACCCTAATGACTTGTTTAGACAAAAAACTGCTTCTCAAAGAATATTACTGGCTTCCACAGAAAAACAGAAACTTATACAAGAGGGTGATTAAGTGATGAAGGAGTTGTCATCTTCACACCGTTACCTTCTTCATTCCACATTCATTGAAGGTTGTGCCACATACTATCTGTTCTCCCCAAAACTTACCCTCTGGGGTGACTGTTTTCCAGGGGTTTGGCGGGTACATGAAAGCAGCGTTCTGGATTTGGTCGTGAATGTCTTCATCCTCATTAAAGGGGAAAGTTCCACTGAGACTGACGTAGACGATGACACCCACCGACCACATGTCAAGCGAGCGGTTGTAGCCCTTGTTCCGAAGCACCTCCGGGGCGAGGTACGCCGGGGTCCCCACCACCGAACGCCTAAATGACTTCTCCCCAATAATACGTGCAAAACCGAAATCACACAGCTTCACCTGCAAGACAAACCGACGAATAATGAGCTTCACAATAAGCAGACACGGGGAGGAATTGGCTATTTTACTCGACTAGGACTGAGATGCACAAAAGACCAAAAAAATAACATCCTTTTGTTCTCGCGCTAGCTTTTAACACCACAGACGCCGTAATGATCAGTTGTCACGGTCTGAACGAAAGTCAAGTGAAATTATCACCCAGTTGGATGTGGTTACAATGTATCTCCTGCTGATCTACACTTTCCACCTTTGAAACATTTGCGCAGAGCAACAAGCACCTGAGGACATGAGAACCGAGCTCAGACGTTGACAGCTCTAGTTGGGCTTCCACCTTTGCCAAATATTTGTAAATGACACGCAGTGATTTGTTTAGTATTCTTCCAAAATGTTTGCCTGCGCTCATTCAGTGAGTCATCTTTCTGCTTGAGAGCTTCCAGAGACGAGCTCGTGCAGTAGACAGAAGAAACAATGGGAGGATAATTTAGAAATCTTTCATTAGAATGTAGAGACACACACAACCCTGTGCCTCGAACACACCATGAGAACGCTATAATTACCATCTTTTATTCTTGCACATTTACAAAAACAGATCCATTTATGTTAATTTCGGTGTGGCCTCACTTCATTCAGATATTTCCTTTCTTTTGTTGTCGCTTCTCGTTCTGTTCGGATTTTACTCACTTGTGGAAAAGAGTCAGCAGAGGCTAACAAAACATTCTCAGGTTTGAGGTCACAGTGAACAATGTTTTTGAAGTGAAGGTGGCGGAGAGCGACGAGAATCTAGGAAAAGAGTAGAACGTTGTTATTATTATTATAATGCGGTATAAAGCATAAAACATCATAAATAAAAATGCAAAAGCAAAGGTCCAGCTTTAACATTTATTTTCTCTTTAAATATTTATATGGGATTGCGTGTGCGGTTTCTGCCATGGTTGCGCTGGAGTCAAGAGTGTGCGAAGCCTGTGAGACGTACCTGAGTAACGAGAAACTTGGTGATGCGTTCTGGTAGCCTCCCCTTCTCACTTGACAGTATCATCTCCAACATGTCACCATGGAGCTTTTCCATGACAACAAAGACACGCTCTGGTGTCTCAAACATGCACTCAAGGTTTACAATGCCGGGATGGTGGAGATTCTACATAAGACATACGTGATGCCGGTATTAACATCTATATTATGGTCATTACAGTAATATTGACACATAAATATACACACAATTACAATAAATCCATACTATCCATCTCCCTCACACACAAGAGTATGGATTTATTGTATATCTGACATTTTCCATTCAATTTAGCAATTTTTACCTGGAGAATGGCAACTTCATTACGCAGTTGACTTTCCTGCTTGGTGGGAAATCGTAGCTTATCTATGATCTTGATGGCAACATCTCTGCCCGTTTTCCTGTGTTTTCCTGCATTACATCAGAAAGGATTATCTAGATTTACATTGTGGTGTTTTTTCAATGGATGTAAAGTATGGTTATTTGCAAATGTGTATTTACTGTAAATATTACAATGTTTACCCTCATCACACACTCATTTATTAATACAATTTGTAAAAAAACATTCTCTGAGCTGTATCTAAATATTAAGTATAGTAAAAAGTCACATTATATGTTCGTCTAATTCAGATTCCAGAACATTTCCTCACCGGGTGATTATGTCAGAGAACCCCCTCTAAATAGACTGGTACATTACCTCCATACACAATGCCAAATTGCCCAGAGCCAAGTACTTCATCAGGGAAAATCTGATACACTGTGCTAATATCCTGTAAGAGAAACAGAAACAAAATGTAAGCATATGTGCCAAAATGGGCTGTTCCTAAAGCTCAGGAGTGCTGCTTGATACATCAGGTTTCTTCTGATCTAGTCTTTTTTTATTTTGTACTGTAACAATGGCTGAATTCAGACCGGTAGCCTAAAGAGCTATTTCCACATCTCACTAGGACTGTGTTAGAAAGACTCGAGTAACCATGGCAACCCCATGGCCGAGCAGGTAATCAAAATAATCTCCAATAGAGGCATTGTGTGTTTAGATCACACTGGAACTCAAGGTTGCAGGTATAGGCAAGCCGAAGGGAACATTGAGCTCTTGCACATGGAAACAAAGCCCGATGCAGAAAGAATATGGCATATATAAGAAAAAGCTTACCACATTCTCCTGGATCTGGCAGTTAGATACAGAGATGCTAATGGAGACCTCTTCTGTTGGTATAAAAACAAACAAACAAACTCTTTATGTCTCTCTTGTATTGAATACCACCATATACGTACACAAATGGACACTACTCATTTAATTGACCTGAACAAGAAATACATGACAATATCACATTACAAGAATTTCTCAAAATCATCTCAAAGAAAAAGAAGTGAATTAAAATGACCTAATATATATATATTAAAAACAGAAACAAAAATCTAATTCATAATATGAATACCATACTAGTTTATTAAAAACATTGGGGTTGTCAAGTACATATTTTTACTGTTAGAATACTATATATCATTACAAATACATATAAATTATTGAATTTTAATTTTAAGTTGATCATCATCGAGACATTTAATGTGCTCATTTTTCTTAATGAGCATAATAAACGGCCATTAATATTCTGCTAAATTTCCGGATATGATTTTATAGCTGTCACTTATAATAACTTATAATTTATAATAATTGCAGTGGAGTTGCATGTCTTATAGAAATGGCAACATGCCAGACTTAGTATGCATGAATTGCATGTACTTATATGATGATCGGTAAGGGATTTATCAAATACAGTACATTTTTGTACTCAATGTAATATTTTAACCATATTTGTTGTGTTTCCCCCCCAGAAACATTCTAAGGGTCTTCGCACGAGCCCCTAAATGTTTCACCATGAAGTTCATACTGTGGTGGCTGTGATGGCCGCCGTGAGATATGCCCTTGGCGATGACAGGCATAAGTGCATGCTGGATGGCCATCTCCCACATGCGGGCCACGTCCTGTCCCACGCCGCTAACAAGCACGCTGCTTCCGTAGCCCGCCGTTCCCCCGTCGGCTCGAGCCAGGTTCTCTCCCACATAGTACACCAGAGTTGCTGTGGCAATCTCAAAGCAATGTGGGTTGGCACCCTCAGGCAGAAGGTTGAATGTTTTCGCTGGTTCCAGAGATAGCACCTCAGATAGAGGAATTTCCTGTTGAAAAGGTTAAGAGGTCTTATCTGAAAGCTGAAACCTCCATGATATTGCACAGACATGTGTGAGGATCTGATGCGTGCGGTGATCTGTGAAACCTATCAAGACGAACTATCAACATTATCAAAAGGAAATGATGAAAGCCCTCTAGATACTTCCTAGATTAATTTGTTAGTGTTTCAAGTGTCGGACTTTATTTTTAGTTACCTTATAGTATTTGCTCCCAGTGTCGTTCTGGAATAGGGTAATACACTTGCTGTCAAGGCGCCAGTAATGTCTCTTACGCTAGTGTGAAAGAAAAGAAATGATTACGTACAGTAAGAAAAGATCACTTGGTAATTCACCTATTAATTCATAAGGTTTATAATGGAAACCCACAGCACTTACCAATGTGTCTTTACTGGTGAAATGCACAAGCCAGCCTTCTTTCATAACATTGCTGCTTTTCCTCTTGGTGTGTTTGACAGACTGAACCACCCGCATAAGTGGGATGTTGTTGCTGGTGGAAGGGCTTACAAACATGGTGACATGTCAAAACCTTCTAGAACATGTCAATTGCGAGTCAAGAACTATTTCATAGCATTAGAATACTTTTACTGTTTAGATGCTTTTTATTTTGTACTTGACCTCAAGCAGACAAACCTCAACAAGTATTAACTCAAATTGTTACCTTGAATACAGCTAGACTAATAGTAAATTCAGTTTTTAAAGGGTTAGTTCACCCCAAAATGAAAATGCTGTAATTAATTACTCACTCTCATCTCGTTCCAAACTAGTAAGACCTTCGTTAATCTTCGTAACACAAATGAAGATATTTTTGATGATATCAGAGAGCCATCTGACCCTCCATAGACGGCAATAAAACTGAAATGATCCCAGATCCAGAAACGTGGTAAAAACATTGGTAAAACAGTCCAGGGCAATCGGGACAGTCGGGACTTTTCCCGGTGGGCCGACCGAAGGATTTACACAGCGGAGCACAAATTAAGCAAATGCGACCGGCCTGAGTTTAAAGGTGCTCCATGCGATCTTGCAAAACATAGGGGCGCAGGACATACACCAAAGCAAAAACAAACTTCTGCCAACCAATCGGCAAGAAGAGGTGGGGTTTAACGCGCATTAAACACCGAAGTCTGTTTTTGTTGTGGTGCCCAAAGTGTTTATTTTGGTGTTACAGCCTCTGTGTTGCCCTTCAAAACCGGGTTTTTTCCCAATGTATTCAGAGGGTAGACAGCAAGACGATCAAGGGGTGATGCGTACGGTTTGAGATAAAAATGAAATCGAGCTAAAATCCTGCAACATCACATAGAGCACCTTTAAGCCACGTTAAGCGTTTTAGAATGTCCCGTGGAGACTGGTGTACCGTCAGGCACTATGTTAGTACCTGTTGTTCTGAGCAAAAAACATTCATCTTACAGTAAACAGTATGGTATTGCTGCAATTCAGTTTAAATAAAATTACATTATATGAAACAGTTTTTTTGTTTAAATTTTTATTTATGCATTTTCAGATACAAATTGCTATATCGTGATATATATCGTTATCGAGGTAGAAAACTGCTTCAAACGTGATAGAAGATTTTGGTTATATCGCCCACCCCTAACTTGAGGGTGAGTAAATGACAGAATTTTCATTTTTGGGTGAACTGTCTCTTTAAGGGCGAGTGTCAATAATAAAGCAAATACTGGCTGTTTCATTGTCAGTCTTCTGGTTTTGGGCGACACTAATATTGTCCTTCATTGTAATCCTGTTTATATTTCTGTTATGTGATGAATGTCTAGCCATGGTGAATGTGCATCCTGCTGATGCATTTTTCATGTGTGCAGTCACTATAAATTGAAAACAGATGGCTTCATAGTGCAGTTTTATACACACAATAAATAGTAGTGTGAAACGCATCTGATCTTGAGTCTCTCTCTCTCTATATATATAAAAAATATATATAAAACCAAACTGTGAGAATAGCTGTGTTATATGATGTTTAATCAGTCAAATCAAAGCATGGTTAAGCATCTTTTTTTTTGTGCATATCTGTGTTCTCTAGTGTAAGCACCTCCTGGCTGTCTGCCTGAGTCAGGCCATGGGTTTGTGCCAGCAGGAGCAGGTCTCAGATCAGCAGATGACCCACATTCTCACAGGGCAAAGTGAGGCCAGTACGTAAATAACTGATCCTGGAATAGAAAGAGACAGATAAGAACAGATATTTATAATCATTATGGATTCGAATGGACTCATTTTTTCGAAGTTGTTGTTGTACTTAAATTATTTGTTGTTGTTGTTGTTTTTTGTTTGAGGGATGGTCTGACGTGGAATGTTAAAAATTGCTCTGAATGTAAATAAATAAGCAAAGCTGTGACCCTCAATATGGTATTTGTGTATGTTTGTATATTTGCTTGCAAAATATGTTATCAGTTGCCAGAGAATGTACATCTGTTCATTGAGCACGGTGGCGTTTATTTTTGGAGTTTCCGTTTGTTTGAAGGTTCTGCACCCACAAACAATGAGACCACATGCTTTAAATACTGTGTGTTTTCACTTTTTTTCTCCTCACTTAGAAATAGTTTTTTGTCTTCATAAAGTAGTTGTGAAGTTTTTATTAAACATTCAAGTCTTTTTATCATGCTCTCTAAAAAGAAAAATGAGTTGAAAAGAGGGCTGTTTTTGTGTAATCAGTGAGGCTCCCCTCAGCCGTGACTTTTTTCAAATGTGACCCTCGACAACAAAACCAGCCGTAAGTGTTAATTTTCTGAAATTAAGATTTATACATGATCTGAAAGCTGAATAAATAAGTTTCCATTGATGAACGATTTGGATGGATAGGGCCGAGATACAGCTATATGAAAATCTGGAATCTGTTGGTGCAGAAAAATCTAAATGCTGAGAAAATCACCTTTAAAGTTGTACAAATTAGATCTTATCAATGCAGATTACTTATCAAAAATTAATTTAATATATTTTCAGTAAGAAATGGACTAAACATCTTCATGGAGCATGATCTTTACTTACTATCCTAAGGATTCTTGGCAAAAAAATAAAAAATTTGACCCATATAGTGTATTTTTGGCTATTGCTACAATATACCCCAGCGACTTCAGACTGGTTTTGTGGTCCAGGGTCACAAATGGTTACAGCACTATAAAAATCTTAAAAATTGTAAAATGTCTTGATAACTTTATTTTTTGAAATAAGTCTAAATGCTCCCCTAAAAAAAATATTCTGACAGCAAAAGTATTTTCTTATTAGTTATTTCTACACTGGCAAGTAGAACATGGGCAAAACATTACACTACATTTTGGTTTTGCACATAAATTGCACGCATTACGACTTTTTTTTTCTTTTTACAATTTTGTCATTTTATTTTATCTTACAGCAATACTGTATACGATTTTAAATGTTTATCATATGATTCAAATTGCTTATTTTTTGCAGCCTTGTCCTTTTTTCTTACCTCCTAAAGTTATATCACCATTATAAAGGTTTATTTGGTGATCAACTGTCCTGCAAAGTTTAGCTCCAACTCTAATCAAACACATATGCATTTAATTTTCAAGCGATCATCCTAAAAAGCGTAATTAGTTGCTTCAGGTGTGTTTGATTAGAGTTGGAGCTAAACTTTGCAGAACAGTCGATTGCCAGGGTTGGGCACCCCTGATTTAAGTGATACATTTAGTGAAGAGTTAAAGAGATATGAAAAATGAAAACAGAATTATATTAGGTGAGATGTGTACATGTACATCTTAAAAAATGTGAATATTGTGGAAAACGTCATTGTTTTATTTCAAAAATCATGTATATCATGTCTCTTGCCACCTATGCTGATGTGTGTTACTTTCAGTTCCCATGTTTGACGGGAGTGCCTATACACACTTTATCTGTTGTCCTGTTAGATTTAACTTCCACCTCAGCCATAGAAAACAGAAACCTACAGGGCATTGTGTGAAGTCTACAACCTGACTAGAACTTGACAAAGACACTGGTTACATTTTCTGCCTTAATTCATACAGACGCACAATAGTATATAATAATTCTAGCAGAACTTCTTCTTCCAAAATGTACATTAAGTTTCAATTTCTTGTGGTTTATATATATATATATATATATATATATATTAGAATGTTATAACTAGATTATTAGTGTTTATAGTCTAAGGAACTGGAATAAATGAATGAAAACAGTTTATCAGCTAGGCCAAGATTCTTTGTGCTAGAGACTTTGTGGTTTTGGCTTCAGTAGAAGTGTTTATTTGAACAAAGGCTACACGTGCAGTTTCTCACAACACACACACACACAGACACACTTTCCTTCTGAAGAAAACCCAGTTGAGCTCAGCTTAAACTGTCCAACTTTCATTTAAAGGAGGCACAAAAGATATATAAACGGCTTTTATTAATAAAATAATTGACCATACATAGGGATTTATTCATGTTAAATAACAAGACGAAAACTTTTTGTCATGAAACTATTTTCTTTCAACACAGACAAGAGAACATCACAGTGTATGTAGATTAGTGATAAACACACACGTCAAAAACAGACACGTTTAAAAGCACAGACACTTTTATCTGTTTGCTCCAAAGGCAGGAATAAAATTCAGGTACACCAGACTGGTTATGAAAAGGCCTTTTCGTTTTACTGCTTTCATCAGACAGTACTTCAGTACAGGAATAAAACATCAGCTAACGCAGTTGCAGTGCAGTACAGATTCGTCTCCATTGGAATGTCCAAGATGTCTGGCACACTCCTGTAGATTAGCCCTTACAAGCAGTAACAAATATCTGTACATTTACATCATTTAGAGACTACAAAACACAAAAATACTGCTTCCCCTCAATAAATAGAATCTGCTGGCACATCTGCGGTCGGGGAGGGCATGTCACTGTCAGGGACAAACACATCAGTGCATCTGTCAGTTTGAGTCAGCTACCGAAACCAGAGCTGATGAAATCCACACACTGTCCTAAACAGCTGTTTCCAGGAATTAGTCAGTTTTCTTTTCATACTGAAAGCAAACAAAGAATGGGACGGTCACGATGGTTGTTAAGGAGTAGTTCACCTAAAAGTCATCTCGCCCTTAAGTTGTTTCAAACAAGTAACCAAACAGTTGACGGTAGCCATTCACTTGCACAGTATGGTAAAGAGTACTATAGAAGTTGATGGCTACCGTCACTTTTTATACACGTTTTTCACAACATAGGTTAAGTAAATGATCTTTGCATGATTTATCCCTTTAGAACGTGGAGTGGGATTTTGGACCAATCAACTTTCAGAAGTAGAAATCAATTGACAAAATGTCTACCATTCATCATGGTTTTACTTAGGGTGACTGGTTTTTTCAGATGTGATCAGAGTTTATGAATTGCCTAAAATAGCCATATTTTGGTTTTATATCTTTCTGAAAGTAATGACCAATAGCTTGCAGACATTGTACATAATCAACCAATCATGGCTTAGGAAAAAGAGGGATCTACAGAAAAAAAAGAAGTCAAAGCAATGCAAGATATCCAATCCAAGATATGTCCTGGAAAAAGAGGATGTATGCTGATCCTAGATTTACTGCTTGCTGCTTTCGCATTTTCTCTCCCAAAAAACCCTATAATTGTACATTCCCTTGATTTCAAAATAGCTAAATGTGGGCTTAGTAACCTATGATCTTGTTCGACCATTATCAGTATGTTTCCTTACTTTTACCGTGCTGCAGATAAATAAACCAGTAGATGCATTTACATGCACCCAAATCATCTTTTTATACTGGCCGAGTCAGACTGAAAAGCGTTCATGTAAATGCCTAAATTGATCTGAATAAAATTTCCATTCCATTGAAAGGAGTGGTGTAGATCTAAATACAAAAGGGCAATCACGGTGCCATGATGTGTATATCCATTTCACATCCAATGAATATGCTTATGTTTTTTGTCTTACAAACGGCTAAAGACATTTTTTTCACTAGTGCCTTTAGTTCTGAGCAGAGCGTTTGATCACTGTATATGCGCTGAAATTTTGTGTGGAATACATGCAATGCACACGCTAACAAATACATTAATCAAATTGTAACTTTCAGAATCTTAAAATCTGGTTGCATTCATTCCCATTTACAAACATCAGTGCATGTAAATAATTAACTAGCGATGTTTTACATCTGAATCAGTCATGACAGTCAAAACTCAGCTTTTTATAAAAACCCAGCAGTCGATGGCAAAACAACCAAGATATGCACAAAAAGACATTAAATATTAGAATAAACCATCCAAATGTCAATAAATGCTTTTTTTTATACAGAGCCAGATCAGAAAAAAAGTGCAAAAATGTTGCTGTTTATGATCAAATACTCAAAAGAACAGTAAGGCACTGACATGACCTACACTTGGTCAGATGATATAAAAAAAAAAAAAGAGTGCAAGATGTAAATACACTCAGTATTTTGCCTATTTCAATGGACAAACGTATAATAGGGAGAAAAACTAGCGATGGGAAATTGGATTGGATGATTAGGATGAAGTCCAGGCTGAAACCCAAGGCTCAATGTCTGAGGAGCATGCACTTTAATCACTTTGTCACAGCCCTGAGCTTTTAATTATTTCATAATCAGATTTTTTATCCTTCAAAATGTGTTCTAGATGAGCCAGTTTAGGCACTGATGAATGAACAGCACGCCTCTGTAGTTACACTGTAAAGGTGGTTGGTGATTAATAGAATAGCGTGGCAGTATTGGCACTACAGAGCGGTATAAAGTATCCCGCTCCAGTCGTGACACTGTAAATCTCTCTCCAGAGGAGACAGTCTTTGCTGCAGGTCAATTGCTGTTGTTTCAGTCTGGGTAGTTTGTCACAGTCAGACATTCAATGACAAACTGATTCCTAAGGGCTGTGACACGTTAGCAAGACTGATATTACGGTGACCAGGGATTTAAATCTAATTTGACTAACGAATAATCCTTAATAAGCCAGTTCTGAACTGAACAGTGGCTTTTCTGCTGCTTGAAAAAGTGTAAAGAAAGAAGCATGCTATGAAATGAATATTTCAGATTCTGCACTATTTTCTGGTCACCAATGAAATTAGTTAACATTGAGTGACTCTCTGTAGACTATCAGATGTTGTGTCAGTAAAGCTTCTTTGGATCATCTCAAATCATACTGGAGGCCTGACACAAACCGATGAAGTTCATGCAGCGTAACTGATGATAATCTAATGCAAAGTCTCAAAATAATCATAAAAACCTCAGATGTTGGAGCCTCTGTGTAGATGTTGGAAAGAGAATGTCATGGTCATTGAATAACAAAAAGAGTATTTGTACACTTGAGCAACATTTCAAAATATCTGAATGTAATTGCATTAAATAACAAAACATCAAAGTGGCATTTGCTTTAAAGAGACATATTGTTGTATAGTTTATAAGCTATAATATAAGAACCCATACAGAGTATTATGACACTTTTTATTATGTAATGCAATACATTTCCGTATTGTATTGGGGTCACTGTGTACCCAGTGTATCTTTTGGAGTCATTTTGCTGGGGTTGGGTTAATTGGAGCTGTGAATGGACCAGCAGTGCATTTTAAGTAATGAATAAAACTGAAATTGGGGTCATTTTTCATAACTGGCTGTACAGAAAATCGTTTTATGATTTCCTTTCTATTATGGGTTCTTAAATTTGCTTTTACCTCGTGTGTGTTCCTGAGCAGTCTAAACCAGCCGTCTCAACACTTAAAAACAACAAAAGGTCCAAATACATTCAAGCCTTCAGATACGGTTTCTTCGTGTTCTCTGTTCCACGATGGCATATATGGCTGATGTTCCTTATGACTTCAGATTGTTCCTCTGGGCCTTCATCACTGAAGATTTAACTAAAGCTGCCCAAAATGATCCCCGTGTAGGTTTCTCATATGTGGTTCAGTTCTTCCAGAAGGCCCAGCAACCACTCCTGCGCCGAGGCTTGACCTATAGCTGCTGTAGACGTCTGATGGAAATGCAGTCTATAAATATTTCCACAGATCTGTAGTGACAGAGGCTTTTTTTTTTTCACAGTTCAATGTTCAATTCTGGAAAATGTGTCCACAATGTTTTCACGAATAGTGGGTCGCGTGCTGTCTGCAGTCTTTGATCTGTAAACATTTCTCTCCTATATTTTGACTTCTAAAGCAGAGGGTCAATGGTGATTGTAATCTGTTCTCTGTGACAGCTGCTTCCATTGGAGCTGCGATACAACTCGTCCCGTCTGCAAAAGAAATGGCGGTTCAGAATCTTCCTAAAAGTGAATCTGAACTCCTGAATGCGGTAGGCGTAGATGATGGGATTGACGGCGGAGTTGGCGTGCGAGAGGATGATGGCGGTGTAAATCATGAAGTCGGGCTTCTTCAGCTCGCTGTAGAACAGAGTGAGGCAGTTGAGGATGTGCACGGGCAGCCAGCAGAGAGCGAACAGACCCACGATGATGGAGAGTGATTTGGCGGCCCGAATCTCCCGCTGCAGCAGGCCGTGGTGCTGATTCTCACCGTTGCTCACGCTGCATTTGAGCTCGATCTGACGCAGCTGTTTTCGCGCCACCGTGAAGATCTTGACATAAATGCCCAGCATGATGAGCAGAGGGGGCAGCACGCAGCCGAAGAAGTTGAAGTACACCATGTAGCTCATGTCCACCACGCCCTCGAAGAAGCAATGGAGGGAGCAGCTTTGCAAGAAGCCCGTTTCCATCTCAGCGGTGTCGCTGCTATTGCTAGTCTGTGTCAAATTGCTTGCGTTTATGGCACAGACCAAGTCTTTACGGTTCCAACCCACGAATGGGATGAGTCCGATGATGAAGGACAAGATCCATAAAATAGCAATGATCTCTCTTGCCCTTTTCCCTGTGACAAGCTCCTTATACCTGAACAGAGGAGTGGACATATAACAAAGATTATTAACCCTGTAATTATTCAATAGTACATTTCTACTTTACAATATAATGGTAATCAAAAGGCCTGGTCTTAAGGTAGTCAATGACGTGCTGTTTGAAAGACATATTTTCCTGCTGTCACCCTCACACTGAAGGGCACCTGAAGTGCTCTAGAAACTGATCTGTAAACATCATTTCTCTCTTTTTTTTGGTTAGTAGATTACATATTTTTATTCATAAGTTAACATGATCTAACAGTTTTACCGTAAATAGAGAAAACATCAGTGTTACCACATGGCAACACTGTACCACAGTGGAATTGAAGTAATGTATTTGGGTAGTTGACAAATCCAATTTGGACTGTGTCCTAAGGTGTGACAGCAAAAATGTAGAAAAGCTTCACACACAAGTAACATGAGAAACATGTGTCTTCATTTTTACAAATTACAATGTTACGAATAGATTTGTCTGAATGGGATTGTTTCATATTCAGTTTTTGTACATTTTGTGACTCCATTAAACACAAAATCCCCATTGAGATTTCTATTAGGGCCGGGACTCGATTAAAAAAATGAATCTAATTCATTTTCATATGGATTTTTAGTATAGCATTGAATAATGACTGAATACATAAGCTTAAGCAACAAAATATTGTTTATTTT